>JAJIYU010007487.1:0-19108 GCA_030144865.1 Tinospora cordifolia | reverse complement strand
AAAAGGGGAAGCACAGGCAATGTTTCTGCGGCATGAGGGTTTTCTAGGAGCTTTGGGTGCATTCATGAGTTATGAGAAGCACGGGCTTGATGACTTGATGGCCCATCAACTGGTTGAACGATTCCCCATGGGTGCACCTTATGTGGGAGGAAAAATTCATGGCCCACCTCTAGGGGATTTGAGTGAAAAGGCAAGTATTCTTTTCACTTCTAATAACTTAATATGAACCACATATATCATACATGGGGGTATTTCATCTTGAAATCTTGTCTCAATTAGATTTGGGGCCAACTTTGTTAGGCAAGGTGGTCTGCCACTGATTGTCCTTTTCTTTAATATATTTCTTTTCTATGTTCCCGCATGAAGGCCTTTTGATGATTCTACCCGGCTGATGACCTGCATTGGAGCTTTGTTTCTATTTTGTATCTTTGCCACTATGTTTCAATGAGAAAATTAGCAAGGATGGCTTGTCATGGAGTGTATGGCATGAAAAAAACACTTTTTGTGTGTTTCTATTTCTCTTTAGCCCTTTTTGTCTGGTCTTTTTGTGGCTTCTAGGATCACCAGGTCCTCATTGATGGTCAACCATAAAGTTCTTGCCATTATTAGGTCACCATTAGATGACATTTTACTTGAGCTCTCCTGTTCTCATTTTCAAGTCATTACAGTTTGAAGATTCCTTTAACAGCGCTGTCATTGCCTATTATTATTTGTTCTAGCAATAAATTTATTAATGTAATATAAAGGGTATTTTAGCAAAAAGAACATTTTTTTCTATGGCGCTAGTGAGCAATTCATGTGAGTAAAAAATAAATTTTTGCGACGAAACCTTTGTATGTTAGATAAAGAAAAGTAAATCGATTTCTTGCTGTTATTGCTATTTTTTGCTAAGTGAATTCAGTAAAGGTGACTATGATTGTTTCGAACCGTCTTTCTGGATGTTTGATGCAGATTTCATGGATGGAGAAGTTTGTGCAAAAAGGGACTGAGATTATTGCTCCAGTTCCCTTGGCTCCACTACAAACTACTGGACTTGGTGGTTTTGATAGCCCATCATCCAAGGGAGAAGCTCTGCGTTCTGATAATGCTACTTTAAATGTTGGAGTGCTCCATCTTGTACCCACATTGGAGGTCTTTCCATTATTGACAGACACAAAGGCGTAAGTGTTATCATAATTTCATACACAAGTGCATATGTGTATCAAAACCTCAGTAATGCCTTCATCTCAACATAAAGTATGCTAGAAAAATTAATTTTCTCTACTGTCTTTGTCAAAGGTTAATATTGGCAGTGATGTTACAATGACTATATCTTTCTTCTTGATTATCTCAATCACAGTGCTCGAAATCGTGAATCAAACTGAATTGTTGGGGGTCCTTTGAATTGAATTAAAATTTGAACTGATAAATCGTAAGGTTCAAGGTACAACTTTGAACCATATATAAATGCTTTTAAAGACATTTATTTTATTCTTAGTGTTACATTACATTGCCATTACAAAGTTAATATCTTGTTTTAGTTTGTGGCACTGGCTTATGGTTATTGTTTAAGGAGAGAATAAGAAATAAGAAATAAATACAAGGAGGAACAAGGCCTTTGACCATTCTCTCTTATTTCTTAAGAGAGAATAAGAAATAAATACATTAGAAACTAGCTTATGGTTATTGTTTAAGGAGGAAAAATGGCAACCGACGAAGAAGAAACGAAATGGCCGAGCAGCAGCGAGACGACAAGATCTGGACAAGGAACATACATGCAGGACGAACAACAAGACATGCAGAATGACCAGGGAAGATCAAAGTACAAGGAAGGCGACATAGAAGGACTGAACTCGAAAGGAAAGAATTTAGGGAGCGAGAGACGAGGAACGAGACACAATGGAACAGGATGTCGAAGGATGCTAACATTTGGCGCAAAGGAACGTGGAAAGACGTTCTGACTAGGAAGAAGATAGACGATGATGAGGAGGCGTGGACTGTGGTCCAGCGAAGGAAGAGAAGACAAGTTCAAGAGAAACCGGTAACACGGGTTACCAGTTTCCATAAAAAGGAAGATATACGTAAAGAAGTCCGAGCTGG
Source organism: Tinospora cordifolia (assembly GCA_030144865.1). Taxonomy (NCBI): domain Eukaryota; kingdom Viridiplantae; phylum Streptophyta; class Magnoliopsida; order Ranunculales; family Menispermaceae; genus Tinospora; species Tinospora cordifolia. Next base: position 17,029 of record JAJIYU010007487.1, on the reverse strand, counting down.
AAAAGGAAGTAAGTACACAGTACTGAAGACGAGAAATGGGGAATGGAAATACATATCGTTCAACCCAACATTCAAATTCTTCTCATTATGCCATTCTTGAGACAGTAACGAAGTGATGATAAAGGAAGTGACCAAGAATAAACACTACAATATAGTAGTCACTAAAGAAGCGATCATCTGGTTTAAGAAGAAGGTGGAGATGATTTTACAGCGGGGGACAGACAACAAAGCAACCGACGTTTTTCGGGGGACAGGGTTCAACCTAATCATGAAAGTGCTGGTCAGTGAAAGGGGACGATGTATCAAACTAACGAAGATGGCTAACGGACAAATAGAAAGCATATTGATTCTAGAGGAGTCGACAACAGAAGCTTGGAGAAAGCTATGGAAAGCATTGGACGACGCTATTGAAGAAGCGGTCATGAGAAAAACGAGGGAGGAATACAAGGAGCAGCAAAAGAGCAAGAACCAGCAAGAAAAAAAGGAAAAGGCGTCATATGAAGAAGACGAAAGCATGAACAGAGGAGCATGGAAGCGGGAGGAAGAGGGCAACAAAAGACTAAGAAGGAACACAACAATCGAAGTTCGATGCTAGAGGAGGGGAGAAGAAAGAAGACAAGAAGCAGAGGAAAAGAGGTTCATCATCATGAGATCTTCGGATGAAACCTCATGGAAGGTGATCGAGCGATCGATTTGGCAAATGTTGAAAAGGGAAGTGCTCATAAGCAAACTTGATGGCGCGAGGGGGGTACTTTATTGTCAAAGTACAGAAGAAATGAAATACTTGTGGGCAGGGAAGTATCAAATGAGAATCGGCGGTTTTTACCTTGAAGAATGGTCACAAGAACTTGTGGACAATGGAGCTCAAGTGGCTTGTAGAAATAACTAGATGGGGATTGAGGGGATCAAGGCGGAGAAGTGGAACATATACACCTTCGGGAAGATCGGAGAGGCTTGCGGAGGATTGCTAGACATAGCACACATCACTAGATCGTTTGCTTCGATGGAGATGACGTTCATGCAGCTAAGAGGCCATGAATTAGGATTTCTATCGAGAGAATTCGAAATATACGATGATACTGGTATTCAAGAATTAAGATTGGTCGAAGTTAAAAGAAATTGGGCGTCGGAAATCAACAAACTGCGTCTAAAAATGCTTGATGTGTTCGCCTAAGAACACAAAGGCAGCTTATCGACTGCTCGGAAGTGGAAGTACGGAGACCGGAGAAGCAACGAGGTTGAGATCTCGAGCAGTGACGATGATGAATCTCGAGACAGAAGAGATACGAAGCAGCAAGAAATTTCAGAAGTTAGACGGCGCGGTAGAAAAAGCGAACAACAAAAGCGATCGACAGAACAGGAAGGCTACAGTAACATAAGTAAGGAGATGGAGAAGAAGACAAACCTGAGTAATCAACAAAATCATTTGGGCGACTGGATTCAAATCCCAGGGCAAAGGATGAGTGGTTGGGCCGAAATAACAGGCCCACTTATAAAATCCAGGCCCACAAGAGATGAAAGTGGTGTGGGCTGCTCTAGCAAAAGCCCACAGAATATGACAACTCTAGACCACAGCCCGATGAGGAATAGGTCTATTCTTAAAATATACCAAAGGGCCAAGGATCAAGTCCAACAGAATAAAAAAGGAGTGATGGCCTATTGGGTTGCTCAGATGGAGATTAGTGGATCTGATTTTGATACGGACTTGGACCATCATGCATGCATTGATAACACGGAGTTCGAATGCGTCGTGGAGACATGCACAAAAGGAGATGAAGGAAACTCTGATAGAGGAATGACACAAGAAGAGAACCGGGAGCTGAAAAGGAAACGAACCAGGTATGTCCTACTCACCCTGATCCCACATCTTCTTATTCTTCTTGGGGGGTAGAAAGGAAAGAAGACATTCAGAGCAGCAAAAAAACGAAAGCAGAGACCAGGAAAATCTCTACCAAGACATGACAATTCAAGCATAGAAGGTGGCACTGTCAGAAGGAGAATAACAAATGATATCAAGACAAAGAAACTTCGAGAGTGATCGAATCACACAAATGGTGGAATACCAAAGAATTAGTGAATTTCTGCTATCGATCAATGCCCAGCTGATAGCAGCATAACAGGCGGGGTCGCTTCTACTCGGGGTTTGTTGTTTCCTCATGAAGATTCTCAGTTAGAATATTCGGGGATGTGGCTCGGAAAGCAAGCAACGAGCGATCAGACAAGTCATCTCGGCTGCAAAGGCTGATCTGGTTGCTCTCCAAGAAATCAAAAAACGAATGGTTCATTAAGAACTAATCAAAGACATTTGGAAAAGAAGATTCGTTGAATGGGCTTCTCTGCCAGCAGAAGGTACTGCAGGAGGGATTTTGATAATGTGGGATATCAGAAACATGACAGTGGAAGAAAAATGAGAAGGTACCTATTCGATCACTGTCAAAATCAACGGTAAAGACATAGGAAATTAGTGGTTTATGACCATCTATGGCCCCTGCAACAATGAAGGCGAGGAAAACTGCCTCATTGAACTTGCAGCAGTCTCAAGCTATGTTCAGGGCCCTTGGTGTCTCGGAGGAGACTTTAATATGGGGCGAAACATGGAATAAAAGAAGGCAATAAACATCTTACAAGCTACGTGGAGAAGTTTGACGGTTGGATACAAGAAATGAATCTCCAAGAACTAGATATGAGAAACATTTCTTTCACCTGGAGTAATGATCGTAACCAACGTGCAATGTCTAAGATAGATTTCTTTACAATGACAAGTGAGGAGAACTTTTTAGAAACAAGAAGGTGTGGGGCCTTCAAAGAATTACATCGGATCATTGGCCCATTTTGTTGGATACTGAGGAGACTAAGTGGGGCCCAACTCCTTTCAGACTCGAAAACTTGTGGCTATAGCAAGGAAGCTTTCAGGAGCTAATTCGAAAGGAATGGGAGACGAACTCAAGTCAAGGCTGGGCAGGGTATAAATTGATGTTTTTTTTTTGGAAATAGAAACTATTTATATATATATATATATATATATATATATATATATATATATTAATAAAATGTTAAGTACAACTGTCAGATGAGAAATCTGACATAAGAAAAGACAAATTACAAGGATTGGAGGATGTTTCCTCCGTTACCCAACCATTCCCCAAAAGAGTATCCCGTAGAGAGTTTAGAATTAGAGATCTACGAGGCGAATAAAATGTTAGATCTCTCCCATATCATATGAATTTCTCTCGTCTTTTCTTTAAACACCCTTGAGTTTCTTTCCTCCCATATAGTATACCAAATTGCTACCATAAGAACCCTCCAATAGTGCTTTATTTTGGAAAGATCTTCATTGGATGTCCCTAGGCGTATGCCCGTATCAGTTGGAGGAGCTATACTTGTGTGCAGCTGTGTCCATTTTTGCCAAACTGTGAGGGTTACGTTGCACTCCATAAATAGATATTTTGAGCTGTCCTCGTTCTCCCTGCACATGAGGCAAATAGAGGGACTTGGATAGTAATTGAGAAGGTGTTTTTGTAAGTTTTCTCCTGTTTTTAGTTTGCCTAAGCTCCATTGCCATAAGAAGAGTTTCACTTTCAAAGGAACTTTTATGTTCCAAATAAGATCAGGAGGAGTTGCTACTGTTCCCATGTTCTCTTGCAAGATCTTTTCCATGAAGGATTTCATTGTAAACTAACTATCTTTTCCCCCTTCCCACAAAGGTTTGTCTTCCCCACCGGCTTCATTCCATTGGAACTCTTGAAGATTGTTTAGGAGCTGTCCTAGTTCCTCCATTCAGTCCTCCCCAACATTTCCACCTATGTGTAACTTCCATCCTCCTTGGCCTCCTATCTCCATATCATTGGTTGTCCTGAATTGAGAAATGGCTGCCCCATGCTGTCTTGAAATTCTAAAAATATTAGGACATTTCTCCTTTAGCTTTGTCTGACCACACCATCTATCCTCCCAGAAGGCAATGTAGTTCCCTTGCCCTATTCTCCAACTAATGTAGGGACGGATTTTCTCATATAGGCTGTAAATTCCTTTCCAAGGAGATTTGTGGCTGCTTTTTCTGTTGTGGCCAGCCTCTCTACCAAAAGCCTTCCTACCATAAATGCTTTGAATCACTTTGACCCACATTGAATTCGGATTCTCCATCATTTTCCATATCCATTTCCCTCTCAATGCTATGTTTCTTGTGTTTAGCCCTCCTATGCCCAAGCCTCCTTTTTCAAGGGGTCTACAAACTTGGGCCCAACTTACCATGTTTATTTTAGATTCAAAATCTTCATTCTTCCCTCGAAAGTTTCTCATCTGTTTTTCAAGGATATTAGCCACCTTTGGCATTTTGAAAAGGGACATATAGTATAGTAAGTTGGTAGTGCCTCCAAGTCTGAATTTAGAAGCAGCATTCTACCCCCTCTAGGTTGTTTTCACCCCGCAGCTCTTCGTTTCGCAGCTTTTTTTGTAAGGATTTCCCCCTAGGGGCATTCCCAGGTACATAATAGGCCATTCCCCTTGGGCTATCTGCAGCATACCAGCCAATCTGTCAATCTCTTCCTTTTGCGTATTAACCCCCAGAAAGCAAAAAGTCCTGAACTTCCTCCCTTTATTTTTAGTCTTGACAGAAAGCAAAAAGTCTGCAACATCTGCCACATTGTTTGAACTTCCTCCCTATTGTTATTCATGAAGATGAGATAGTCATCCACGAACAGCATGTGAGTTAGCTGAAAGTTGTCCTTTCCTACCTTCATGCCTTGAATTTTTCGAGACTGAGAAGCTTTTTCCAAAATTCTTGTGAAATTATCTGCCACAATAGTATAGAAGAATGGAGATAAGGGGTCTCCCTGCCTCAAACCTTTTTGGCCAGTTATTTTCTCTCAAGGTCTTCCATTATAAAGACTGAATAGTTTGTGGTTTTGAGGCAACCTTGCATCCATTTCCTCCATGTAAGGCCAAAACCTTTTTCCTCCAACGCATAATCCAAGAATTGCCAACACACGGAGTCGTAGGCCTTAGCAAAGTCAACCTTTAGAAGGAGGCCTTGTTTCCCATTTACTCTATAGTCTTTAACTACTTCGTTTGCTATCAACACTGCTTCTGTTATTTGTCTCTCTTACAAAAGCTAATTGGTGTTCGTAGATAGTAGATGGGAGAACAACCCTTAATCTGTTAGCTAGTGTCTTAGCTATTATCTTGTAGATGCTAGTGATGAGGCTAATGGGTCTGAAGTCTTCCACCCTTAAAGAATTAATCTTCTTTAGAATTAGGCACATATAGGTCTCATTTACTCTTTTGTTAATGATACCGTCCTTATGGAACTCCTTCATGCATTCCATAATTTCTTCTTTGATTGTCTCCCATTCTTTTTGAAAGAATGCCATGGTGAATCCATCAGGGCCCAGAGCATTTCCCCTATCACAGCTGAAGACAACCTCTTTAATTTCTTCTTCCTCAAATTCACGTTCCAGCCATCTACTATCCTCCCTAGAAATTCCATGCCAGTTAATTCCACCAATCCTCCACTTATGGGCATTTAGATCCTGATATTGTGCAGCAAAGTAATCTAGAATCATTCTTTCGATACTTTCGTCATCTTGTATCAGGTTGCCTTCTTTATCCTCTAGTTTGGTGATTGAGGCTCTAAGTCTTTTGAGGGACAAAATTCTGTGGAAAAATTTGCTGTTAATCTCCCCTTCCTTAGCCCACTTAAGCTTGGCCCTTTGCTTGAATTTCCTCTTCCTGGGCACATTGGATAGTTTGAATTTCTTCATTTTTCTTCCTTCTTTCAAGGATTAAGTTCGAACTATCTTCATTTTCCAATTTCTTGTCCATTTATATCAATCTGTCTACCAGAACTTGATGTTTTACCTCATCTTGATCTCCTTGGCCTTGTCTTATTTTGTTTTTAAGATTTCTTAGTTTGGACATCAGTTTATACCTTGCCCAGCCTTGACTTGAGTTTGTCTCCCATTCCTTTCAAACTAGCTCCTGAAAGCTTCTCTGCTGTAGCCACGAGTTTTCAAGTCTGAAAGGAACTGGCCCCACTTATTCTCCTCAGTATCCAATAGAATGGGCCAATGATTCGATGTAATTCTCTAAAAGCCCCACACCTGGTTTATAAAAAGTTCTCCCCACTTGTCATTGAAAGGAAATCCGTCTATCTTAGACATTGCAAGTTGGTTACGATCGTTACTCCATGTAAAAGAAATGTTTCTCATATCTAGTTCCTGGAGATTCATTTCCTGTATTAAGCCATCAAACTTCTCCATGGAGTTTGTAAGATGTTTGCTGCCTTTCTTTTCTTCCATGTTTCGTACCATACTAAAGTCTCCTCCTAGACACCAGGGGCCCTGGACGTAGCTTGAGACTGCTGCAAGTTCAATGAGGCATTTTTCTTTGCCTTCATTGTCGTAGGGGCCATAAATGGCCGTAAACCACTAGCTTCCTATGTCTTTACTGTTTATTTTGACAGTGATCGAATATGTGCCTTTCCATTTTTCTTCCACTGTCATGTTTCATTTCTGATATCCCACATTATCAGAATCCCTCCTCGGTGCCTTTTGCTGGCAGAGAAACCCATTCCACGAATCTTCTTTTCCAAATGTCTTTAATTAGATCTTGATGAACCATTCATTTTGGGGCTTCTTGGAGAGCAATCAGGTCAGCCTTTGTAGCCGAGATGACTCGTCTGATCGCTCGTTGCTTGCTATCCGAGCCACAGTCCCGGATATTCTAACTGAGAATCTTCATGAGAAAATAGTAGACCCCAAGGAGAAGCAATCCAACATGTTATGCTTCTATCAACTGGGCATTGATCGACAGTAGAAATTCACTAATTCTTTGGTATTCCGCCATCTGTGTGATTTGTTCGCTTTCAAAGTTTCTCTGTCTTGATATCATTTGCTGTTCTCCTTCTGACATTGCCACCTTCTGTGTTTCATTTATCGTCTTGTTCGATACTTTCTTGGTCTCAACTTTCGTCTATTTGTTGCTCTAAAATGTCCCCATTCCCTTCTACACCCCGAGAAGAAGAAGATGTGGGATCATGGTGAGTGAGACATACCTAGTTCATTTCCTTTTTAGCTCCCTGGTTCTCTTCCTGTGTCATTCCTCCATCAAAGTTTCCTTCATCTCCTTCCCTGTATGTCTCTGCTACATAGTCGGGCTCCGTGCTATCAATGCATGCATGATAGTCTGAGTCCGTATCAAGATCAGATCCATTAATCTCCGTTTGGGTGGCCCAATAGGCCATCACTCCTTTTTTATTTTGTTGGGCTTGATCCTTGGCCCTTTGATATATTTTGAGACTGGGCCTATGCCTCATCGACCCGTGGTCTAGAGTTGTCATCCTCTGTGGACTTTTGCTAGAGCAGCCCACATCCCTTTCATCTCCCGTGCGTCTGGATTTCATAAGTGGGCTTGTTATTTCGGCCCAGTCACTCATCCTCTACTCTGTGATTTGAGTCCAGTTGTCTAAGTAATTTTGTCGATTACTCAGGTCTTTTTTCTTCTCCATCTGCTTACTTATGTTACTGTTGTCTTCTTGATTTGTCACCATCCGGTTGATATCCGTTGACCTGCCACCATTGCTTCTACTGTTCGCTTTTTCTGTCGCGCCGTCTGACTTCTTAAATTTTCTTCTGCTTCTTATCTCTTTCATCTCGAGATTCGTTCCATCATCGTCACTGCTCGAGATCTCAATCTTGTTGCTTCTCCGGCCTCCGTACTTCCACTTCCGGGCAGCCAATAAGCTGCCTCTATGTTTTCCGGCGAACTCGTCAAGCATTTTTTTTTTTTTTAACAGAAACTATAAGATACTTATATTAATAAAGGAGCTTTAGCCAGATGAGACATCTGGCTAAAGGCTAACAATTACAAAATGACCATTATCTCTAGTCTATAATATTCCCCCCATTACAAAACCATTTTCCAAAGCTATAGCCCTTTCCTAGTTTAGACACCAAGATCCAAGTTGAGAACAAAATGTTGGACCTTTCCCAAATTAACCATTCCGATTTACATTTTTCTAAGAAAATTCTTGCATGGCAACAAAATAGTTCTCCAGTATGGTTGAATTCTGGCATTCAGCACCACTACCGGAGTTTGAAAAAGATTTCCACCATCAGGAGGGACAATATTGTTGTTCTTCTGATTCCACCAGCGCCACACTTTCTGCACCACCGTACATTCACCAAAAAGATGTTGGGTCGTTTCTGCATTATTCTTGCACATAACACATATAGAAGGATTTAGATAATGGTTAGGAAAGCATTTTTGAATGTTACCCGCTGTGCTGATCTTCCTTTGGTTGATTAACCATGCCACTATTCGGGCTTTGACTGGGCTTTTGACCTTCCATATTATTTCATTAATCTGGTTTGTTTGAGAGTCTCCTTCATCTTCTATTTTATTCATAAAAGACTTGACCGTGAATCTGTTATCCTTCTCCCCTTGCCATATGGGTTGATCTTCTTCATTTGATTCATTGAGCTGGAAGTTACTGAGAGTATCCAGTAGTTCTCCTAACTCCCCCATATGACTATCTTCCACACTGCTGTGCAAGTGTAAGTTCTATCTCCAATGAACTCTTTCCCCATCCATTGTTCGGCTTCTAAAATATGCTACTGTCGCATTTTGTTTAATGCATTTCCTGAAAACCAGAGGAAATCTGTCTTTTAGTTTGCCTTGTCCACACCATTGATCTTCCCAGAAGTCCACTTTATCCCCTTTACCAATTTTCCATAATACGAGCGGCCTTATCTGATTGTGAATATTGTAGATTCCTTTCCATGGAGCTCTATGACTACTTTTCTTCTTTAGCCCAGCCTCTTTACCTTGATTTCTGGTCCCATGAATACTTTTGATAATTCTGGCCCATCGAGCCTTTGGCTGTTGTAACATTCGCCATATCCATTTTCCTCTTAGGGCGGTGTTCCTCTTCCCAATTCCTTTCAACTTCAACCAATCTTAATTCCTGAATACCAGTATCATCGTATATTTCGAAGTCTCTCAGTAGAAATCCTGATTCATGGCCTCTTAGTTGCATGAACGCCATCTCCATTGAAGCCGATGATCTGGTGATGTGTCCTATATCTAGCAGGCCACCGCAAGCCTCTCCGATCTTCCCGAAAGTGTATATGTTCCACTTCTCCGCCTCGATTCCCTCAATCCCCATCCAATTATTTTTACAGGCCAGTTGAGCTCCATTGTCCACAAGTTCCTGTGACCATTCCTCAAGGTAGAAATCGCCTTTTCTCATCTGGTACTTCCCTGCCCATAGGTATTTCATTTCTTCTGTGCTTTGACAATATAGAATCCCCCTCGCAGCGTCAAGTTTGCTTATGAACACTTCCCTTTTCAACATTTGCCGAATTGATCGCTCGATCACCTTTTATGAGGTTTCATCCGAGGTTCTCATGATGATGAACTTCTTTGACTCTACCTGTTGTCTTCTTTCTTCTCCCCTCCTCTGGCGTCGAACTTCAGCTGCTGTGTTCCTTCGTAGTCTTTTGTTGCCCTCTTCCTCCCGCTTCCATATTCCTCTGTTCTTGCTTTCGTCTTCTTCATATGATGCCTTTTCCTTTTTTCCTTGCTGGTTCTTGTTCCTTTGGTGCTCCTTGTATTCCTCTCTCGTTTTCCTCATGATCGCTTCTTCAATTACATCATCCAGTGCTTTCCATAGCTTTCCCCACGCCTCCGTTGTCGATTCCTCTAGAACCAGAATGCTTTCTATTTGCCCGTTAACCATCTTCGTTAGTTTAATACATCGTCCCCTTTCATTGACCAGCACTTCCATGATTAGGTTAAATCCTACTCCCTGAAAAACACCGGTTGTTTTGTTGTCTGTCCCCCGTTGTAGAACCGTCTCCACCTTCTTCTTAAACTAGATGATCGCTTCCTTAGTGACTACTATATTGTAGTGTTTGTTCTTGGTCACTTCCTGTATTATCACTTAGTTGCTGTCCCGAGAACGGCATAATGAGAAGAATTTGAAAGTTGTGTTGAACGAGATGTATTTCCATTCTCCATTTCTCGTCTTCAGTACTGTGCACTCTCTTCCTTTTCCAGCTTGGACTTCCTTACGTGTATCTTCCTTTTTATGAAAACTGGTAACCTGTGTTATCGGTTTCTCTTGAACTTGTCGTCTCTTCCTTCGCTGGACCACGGTCCACCCCTCATCTTCATCGTCTATCTTCTTTCTAATCAGAACGTCTTTCTACGTTTCTGTGCGCCAACTGTCAACCTGCTTCGACCTCCTGTTCCATTGTGTCTCGTTCCTTGTCTCTCTCTCCCTGAGCTCTTTCCTTTTGCGTTCAGTCCTTCTATGTCATCTTCTTTGAGCTTCGATCTTCCCTGGTCGTTTTGCGTGTCGTGTTGTTCGTCCTGCATGTATGTTCCTTGTCCAAATCTTGTCGTCTCGCTGTTTCCTGGTCATTTCGTTTCTTCTTGGTCGGTCGGTCATCGTGGAGTTGACGAGTGGAAAAACACTTTTCGAGTATAAACTGATGTCTAAACTAAGAAATCTTAAAGACAAAATAAAGAATTGGAGACAAGGCCAAGGAGACCAAGATGAGGTAAAACATCAAGTTATGACCAACAGATTGATACAGATGGACAAAAAATTGGAAACTGAAGATAGTTCGGACTTAATTCTTGAAAGAAAGAAGGAAGATAATTGAAGAAATCCAAAATATCCAATGTGCCTAGGAGAGGAAATTCAGGTAAAGGGCTAAGCTTAAGTGGGCCAAGGAATGGGAGATTAACAACAAATTTTTTCACAGAATTCTGTCTCTCAAAAGAGTTAGAGCCTCAATCACCAAGCTAGAGGATAGAGAAGGCAACCTGATAGAAGATGACGAAAGTATCGAAAGATGATTCTAGACTATTTTGCTGCTCAATATCAGGATCTAAACCCCCATAAGTGGAGGGTGGATGGAATTAACTGACACGGAATTTCTAGGGAGGATAGCAGATGGCTGGAACGCGAATTTAAGGAAGAAGAAATTAAAGAGGCTGTCTTCAACTGTGATGGGGGAGAAGCTCGGGGACCTAATGGATTCACCATGACATTTTTTCAAAAAGAATGGGAGACAGTCAAAGAAGAAATTATGGAAAACATGAAGGAGTTCCATAAGGACAGTATCATTAATAGAAGAGTTAATGAGACCTATATATGCCTCATTCCGAAGAAGATCAATTCCTTAAGGGTGGAAGAATTCAAACCCATAAGCCTCATCACCAACATTTATAAAATAATAGCTAAGACATTAGCTAACAGATTAAGGGTTATTCTCCCATCTACTATCAGCGACCATCAATTAGCCTTTGTAAGAGGAAGACAAATAATAGAAACATTGCTGATAGCAAATGAAGTGGTTGAAGACTATAGAGTAAATGAGAAACAAGGCCTCCTTCTTAAGGTTGATTTTGCTAAGGCCTACGATTCAGTGCGTTGGCAGTTCTTGAATTATGTGCTGGAGGAAAAAGGATTTGGCCCTACATGGAGGAAATGGATGCAAGGTTGCCTCCAAACCACAAACTATTCAGTCTTTTATAAATGGAAGACCTCGAGGGAAAATAGTTGGCCAAAAAGGTTTGAGACAGGGAGATCCCTTGTCTCCCTTCCTCTATACTATAGTGGCAGACAACTTTACAAGAATCTTGGAAAAAGCTTCTCAGTCTTAGAAAATTCAAGGTATGAAGGTAGGAAAGGACAATTTTCAGCTAACTCATATGTTGTTCGCGGATGACTGTCTCATCTTCATGAATAACAGTAAGGAGGAGGTTCAGACTGTGTGGGAGGTGTTGCAGACTTTTTGCTTGTTGTCGGGGTTGAAGATAAATGGCACAAAAAGTTAGCTTCTAGGGGTCAACATGCAAAAGGAGCAGATTGACAGGTCGGCTCGTATGCTGCAGATATCTCACGGGGAATGGCCCATGATGTACTTGGGAATGCCCCTAGGGGAAAATCCTTACAAAATGGGTTTTTGGGAGCCCATGATACAAATTGTGAAACGAAGAGCTGCGGGGTGGAAGAAAAACTCTCTCTCTAGAGGGGGTAGAACGCTACTTCTAAAATCAGTCTTGGAGGCGCTGCCAACATACTAAATGTCCCTCTTCAAACTGCCAAAGAAGGTAGCTAATATCCTTGAAAAGTAGATGAGAAATTTTTTATGGAAGAATGAGGATTTTGAATCTAAAATAAACATGGTAAGTTGGGCCCAAGTTTGTAAACCCATTGAAAAAGGAAGCTTGGGCATAGTAGGGTTAAACACAAGAAACACAACATTGAGAGGGAAATGGATATGGAAAATGATGGAGAATCCGAATTTTATGTGGGCCAAAGTGGTTCAAAGCATTCATGGTAGGAAGACATTTGGTAGAGAGGCTGGCCAAGAAAGAAAAAGCAGCCACAAATCTTTTTGGAAAGGAATTTACAGTCTATATGAGAAAATCCGTCCTTACATTAGTTGGAGAATAGGGCAAGGGAATTGCGTTGCCTTCTGGGAGGATGGTGTGGTCAGACAAAGCTAAAGGAGAAATATCCTAATATTTTCAGAATTTCAAGTTGGTTTGAACACAACATACACTTTTAGATGCACCAAGTTGAAAGAGTTTAGTTTTAGATGGTAACAATCGAGGTAAAGGAAAACCATAAATAACACAGACAAAGATGACTTAAAAAGATTTAACTTAATATAATTGAACGCCAACTTTGCCCTTGATAGAGCAAAGAGGAAGTAACAGATTCATGAAGATTTAGTTGTAAAAAGGCTTGGTTAAGTTGAGTTGGATTGAGTAGATGTTGGAGATCTGATATTAAAATGATTATTGAGGTGTTTGCTTCGGACTAATTTGCTTAAGCAATAGTTCCAAGTGGAACTCTTTTCAGTACTTCCTAACAACCAGCAAGTTCTAGGCTCTTCACCTTTCATGTGCCTCTGGACTTGTTCAGGAAGATGCAGCTTCTGAGTGAATTACATGGAACGCAAAAAAGTGCAATATTGGAAAATGCTAGATGGGGTGCCATGTTTACATATAAGAGGCTTTTATCTTTTGCTCATTTCCTTTCTTACCTCAAATGTCTGTATCACTGCCATGTCAACTGATCCATCTAATACACTTTATTCAATGAAAATCGTGCTTGCATGTTGGTATTTGATCAGTCAGGCTGTAGTTATTTGTCTCACACACATTCAGAAACTAATGGACCAAATTGAGCTAATATCAGTTATGTTCTTTGACATATGCATTGAATCCATTTCATTTCATAAATAAGCGCTAGGTGTTTTTGCTAACAGTTAATTGCTTTACGCCTGCAGGTATGAACCTAACACAATTGATCTTTCTGATCATAATGAGTTGGAGTAAGATCCATTCTGTGACCTAATTACTGGATGTCCTTTCACACTAGAAAAAGTAGATTGCATCTGTTTTCGTTTACTAGTTAGGTTAATGTGTGTATGGTTGCAGGTATTGGCTGACTGTGCTATCAGAACATTTGCCCGATCTAGTTGATAAGGTAGATATGCATTTGGTTGTATAGAACTATATATCTCGATGTTTTAACTTCAATGGACGGTAGTCATCATAAACTAAGTGCTATTGATGTGTGAAATACTACTGTAAACGTATGAACAATTTATTCAGTTTGTTTTTAAACAACTGTAGCTTCTCAATACCACTTCCAAACATAAATTTGTGAAATTATTGTTGTCAAGGTAGAAAGGCAGAGCTAGGGGATAAGCGTCTTTAAGGTGAGGCGTAGGTAGGTCTAAAGCAGAGCATAAAATAATTATTTGGAACTCCTTGAAAAATTATTAATTTTAATATATTAAAAATTGCAAATACCTCCCAATAGAGCCTAGGTGCTTAGGTGGGAGGGGGCTGCATGTATGATATGGTTTGAAGTTATTTACTTACTGGACAACATTAATATGTTACTGGCAGGCAGTAGCTAGTGAGGGTGGGACTGATGATGCTAAAAGACGGGGAGATGCATTTGCTTGTGCTTTTTCTGCTCATTGTAAAAGGTAACTTAAAAATTTGATAATCTCTTTAAAATATTTGAGCACTCAGGTAACCTCTTATGTTAGGTTTGCTTGTCACAGGTGAGAATGCAATTAAATGGACCCCAAAATTTATTGATATTTGATATAATATGTTAAAATCAACTAAATAATTCAGTTTTATGCCACAGATTTTTTGTTGAGATGATGTATTGTAGGAGAAGTGACCATTTTCTAAACCTGGCGAACTCTGCCATCAGAAAATTAAACATTCTACTTCCTTTTAGAAACTTAACATTTTGAATATCAACTATTGGAACATGTGCAACCGAAAAAGCTCTCATATCTGATGAAGGCAGCATGGGTGCTCTGTAAAATATGAAGAGTTTAGAAGTCTTATTGCAGATGAACTTGTCATTACAAAGTTTTGTGGTTTGCATATTTGTTTAAAGTGTGATATCTAAAGTCCTGCTATCAAATTGAATTGGATGGCAACCTTTACATATTTCGCATGAAATAGCTTATTAAGAATTTAATTATGGTTACGTCAGTTTGACAAGGTTGAATAGATATGCACTTCCATTTTGATTTAGAGGACTTGTTCAGTTTCTGCTTGTCCTGAAGAGCTTGTGGTTCTTTTCTGCGGAAAGCTGTCACTTCATAGATATCCCGATGGCTCATAAAATTATAAGAGCTACTGCAAGCCCATGTATTCATTTTTTTATTGACTAGTAAATCAATCATTTGCTGCCATTCTGCCACATCATTTTATGTTAAACCTTGCACTTTGTTAAATAGGTTGAAGGAAGAGCCTGCTGCTTATGGAAAGTTGGGATTGGCCAATTTATTGGAGCTAAGGGAGGAGTGCTTGAGGGAGTTTCATTTTGTTGATGCCTACAGAACCATAAAGCAGAGGTAATTAAGATCTCTCTCTCTCTCTCTCTCTCTCTCTCTCTCTCTCTCTCTCTCTCTCTCTCTCTCTCTCTCTTTATTTTTTCCTTTCCTTTTACAAATCTTCCTTCTCTAGTTATGGTGTGAAGATGATTGTTTGGTTTATATTTGGATGTCCATCCTTCCCTTTCTCAATGCATCTTATGTGACAACTTGGATGCTGCTGCTTAGCCACTTAAAGGCATAAGCATGTGTTATCAAGCTATAGATATGATATTCTTGACTTATGCTCATCAATTGTTTAGGTGTTCTAATTTTGCTCCCATTCTGTAAATTAACATGATCTGTTACAATTGAACCGGGCCTTGTAAAGGGGTCACAACATTAGCTAAACTATATGTACATTGTTTTACTCAATTGCCAATTGCCAATACTTATTATGTTGGCTTTGCATTTGACTTAACTGGAAATGTTTGTTGAGATCTCTTTTTAATTTGAACTTATAAGTTACAAACTAGATGCAGATGCTTCCAAGTGTTCTTTGTTTAAAATATTTTTCACTTTTGCTCACATTATAGGGAAAATGAAGCATCACTTGCTGTTCTGCCAGACCTTCTAATGGAGCTTGATAGTATGAGTGAGGTATGTCAAACATTAGCTCCCTTCTAATTGTCTCAAGTGCATTCCAATTTATGGAACAAACTGGAACATGATATATATGCACACACACATATATATAATCATCCAATCCCATAGAAAATAGAGAAAGAATAATTTTTGATATGAGCAAAGCTGCAAAGATTAAAGATATAATAATAATATAAAACATCCCAGAGGGCCAACATTCAGATTTAGTGCATTTTCCATTTATTAATTTCTAACTAATAGTTCTTTAAATAATAGCTGCTCTTGTTAATTTTCATATCCTTAGTTACTTTTTTATTTTATGCTTGCACTACGTTTATTTTTTGAAAATTTGAATTTATAAACCCAGAGTGGTCCCACATTTCTCGAAGACCTCATATAGGCAAGAGCTTTTTGCAGCAGCTATCCCTTTCTTCAAAGTCACAATTCACAACTTTCTAATCATTAAGCTCAATGATCTATTCAGTATTTTGATTCAACTCTCCTGAACTACAGGAATCTAGACTGCTTGCTCTGGTTGAAGGTGTTCTTGCTGCAAACATCTTCGACTGGGGATCACGTGCCTGTGTGGATCTCTATCATAAGGGAACCATTATTGAAATTTATAGGATGAGCAGGAAAAAGATGCAACGTCCTTGGAGAGTAAGTCAAACAAATTAATAGTGTATAAATCTCAACTTTTTTATAGTTTTCATTTCTATGTGTGTGTATGTGCACAATTAACATCACAAAAGAGAGAAAGGTCTAATATATAAAAAAGAATGATGCATTCAGGTTGATGATTTTGATACTTTTAAAGAGAGGATGCTCAGCTCAGCAGAAAAGAAAACTCCTCCACATAAAAGAGCATTACTCTTTGTTGACAACTCTGGTGCAGATGTTATTCTGGGGATGCTTCCACTTGCACGAGAACTTCTTCGCCGTGGCACCGAGGTGAGCCTGTTTTGTGAGTTAAAAAGTTATCAAACCATCATGAATGCGACCTGTTATAGTTGGCTGAGTTTGGATGTGCACTGATCCTTTTGACCAAAGAGAATGAAAAACTAGATGTACTTCATGTAGGACATGCCAAGTGCTATACCCCTTATATTTTACCAAATTTATCCATGCTAATGGGTTAGGACCAGCTATTTAAGTCTTTGACTCTTTCCAGTCTTGATCCTTGATTTATTTGATATGAATACTTGATCTTGAATTTTGGAGACTCAAAGCTTTCATGATTACATATTTGAATGCTGCAACAGCAGTTTTTCATTTGTTATTGGTATTGCTATAATTCATTAGCTAAAAATTGAGCAGAAAAGAAAGTAACTGAGACTGCTTGGCAGGTTGTCCTGGTGGCAAATTCACTTCCTGCATTGAATGATGTGACAGCAATGGAACTTCCAGAAATTGTAGCTGAGGCTGCCAAGGCAAACACCATATATCCAGAAATTTTGCTTATTCGCACTCCATTTGTTGCGTCTGCATTCATCTTTTCTTCTTTCAGTTGCTTTGAT
>JAJIYU010007486.1:0-19257 GCA_030144865.1 Tinospora cordifolia | reverse complement strand
TTCTCGGACATTATATTCATATAAAAATGTTAGAAATAACATTAAATCATGCTAAAATGATGCAACAATGCTCTAAATGCATATTATACTAAATATAAGCAAATACACTAAATTTTCTATTACACTAATGCATATTATACATAAAATACCTATAATATAATTAGTCTGCTATGCAACTAACAGAAGGACTTGATTGTAGCTAAGTACAAGAGAAAGTTTACTAATTTGGATAAGTTCTCTTGGGAGTTGATCTAAGAAGAAAGAATAAAAGCTAATTGGTTTGCTTAAGGTCTCAAGATTGAGATTCAAAAAGTGATTATGACTCTAAGCTTAAAGACATATATAGGGATCCTAGAGCATGAACTCAACTTAGAACAGAGGTTGAGAGGAAAAAATAAGAGGCCTAGTAATGAAATAGAGAACCTAGAGGCCTAAAAAAAAGAATAAAAATGGTGGAAAGGCACCACAAACTAAGAAATAAGGGCAAAACAAAGATGAACTAAAAGAACAGCCGAGGGAACAAGGACTGTGCTATGTGTGCTGGTAGAAGGGTCATGTAGCAAGAAATTGCCCGACTACACTCAGGCTCCTCAGCCACAAAACTCCCAGGGAAGAGGCTAGATTGATTCTTCTCAAGGTAGAAAGCAACAACAAAATGCGAACCAAGGGCAAAATCAGGGTCGTGGGCAAAACTAGGCTAAAGTGTTTGCTGTTGAAGCTC
Source organism: Tinospora cordifolia (assembly GCA_030144865.1). Taxonomy (NCBI): domain Eukaryota; kingdom Viridiplantae; phylum Streptophyta; class Magnoliopsida; order Ranunculales; family Menispermaceae; genus Tinospora; species Tinospora cordifolia. Next base: position 18,536 of record JAJIYU010007486.1, on the reverse strand, counting down.
AAGAAGATCAAGACCTACCCTAGAGACCCTAGTATAAAAAAATATTAGGAGAACTTGATTAGCCCTTTATTTATAATTGCTATATGTTAGCATTTATGAGTTTTAAACTTTGATAAGGTTTTGTACCTATTCTTTTCAATAAATGAAATTTATTCCCTTAAGAATCCTTGCTGTTATATTTTGAAGGTTCAAAATAGAAAGTTCGGGAATAGAAAGTGTTAGTAATAACCCGAGACCTGCCGTGTGGTCGAGTCCACTGAGACGAAGGTATGGTATGATAAAAAAACTTTGACCTTCAAATAGAATGAGAACTTTAGGTTGGGTATGACCCTAAAATGAAAAATGAGCCTATCTCTACAACATGTTTTGCCCACCAGATCTTTTGCAATCAGATTGGGGGTGAGCGAAGGCAAGACGAATGGCTTACAAGCCTAATAGAGGAAATTGAATAAGATAAGCATACGAACCTTAGATCAGATGCTAAGGGATACCCTAAAACTTAGGGAGAAAACATTGTATGGGTAATTGCGAATCATCTCACTAAAGTAGCTAATTTTTTCCAATGATATCCAGATCAAGTCAGTAAGTCTAAGAGAGTTATCCAAACACTAGAGGCTATAATGAGCACTTGTGTCTTATACATTAAAGGAAATGGGAGAAAGTACGAACATAACCCCTCTCACATCATCCACTAGGAAGAAGTAAATATTCAAGATGATGCTACTTATGAGGAAACAGCAGTCAGAATCCTCAATCATAAAGTACAGAGTCTACGAACGAAGGATATCTCATTAGTGAAGGGCATTGTGAAAACATCACGGGGTGGAAGAAGCTACTTGGAAACTCGAAAATGAGATGAAGACCAAGTATCCAAACCAATTCCCTAGAAATCCTTAGTTATGTACAAAATTCGAGAATGAAATTTTTTTAAGGAGGGTAGGTTATAATACCCTAAATTCTTTATACTCAATTAAATGAAATTTATCATTTATTTAGTGAAATTTGGGTGCAAAATGAAACCGGGCACATTTTAGGGCTAAATCTGACAGGTTCCAAAACTCTTATTTAGTGCTCCTTAGGGACCCAAAACAACTTGAAATGAAGTAATGTGACATGAACCAACTAAGGGGACAACATATCAAAAAATTAGAACAATTGGTTGAGGTAAAGGTTTTCATTTACCGAATGCCCTTCAGGGGGTCCAAATTAGAAAGAATTTTCATTTAGGGTACTTTGGAGGATCAAAATGACCCGAAACAAAATGGAATGGCATGAACTAACAAAATGAATGAAATATCCAAAAATCTGAACAATTGGCCAAAATTTGAATTTTCATTTGCCTAGTGACCTAAGTGGGTCTTAAATAAGGAAAGTTTTTGAAAGAAAATCACATAGGGCTAAACCACACCTTAAAATGTGCATTAAGTTTATGTGATTCAAAAACTATAGGGTATAAATCATAATTCCATGTAAATAAGTATATATTAATTTTTATTTGATTTTTGTGAACCCATGAAGTCATGGCCACCCCACTTGATTGTGTACACTCACACCAACTTAAGCCAAAATCAGCCCAACCACGTACATGTGTGTGTGCACACATGTGATTAACCCTATTTAGATAGTTTCTTGGAACAAAGATGAGCATTTTTAACTATTATATGGTATCCCCTCAAATTTGATATTGTACACCCGTACTTGATGTCTAAGAAATAAGAAAATGGGAACGTATTCCTTGTGTGTTTGTGTGATAAGCAAGCAAGGAAAACAAAAAGGAAAGTTGCCATGAGCACATAAGGGATGTCCCATTTGAATTAGAATATGATTTAAACCTCTTTTGTTCCACACATAGTTTGGAAACAAGATTATACTCCTATCTTTTGAATTAGAAAGTCATAGTGGTCCCACTCGCCAACAATGAGCACACTTGCGCTCTTTATGCAAACCATCCCCTTTATGTATAAAAACTTGCCCAAATTTTTGTGAGCTTTCCAAGCTGCCCAAGGTTGCCCTAGGACGTCCCATATGCTCTCATGAATATCTATATAAACCCCCCTTGCTCACTTTCATCTAATCCTAAAGCAAAGAGTTGACACTTTTCTCTTTGTTCTTTCTTGCCCTCTTCTTGGCATCACTTCTCACCCTCTTTTCTCTCTTGTGTGAGAAGTTCTTATTTCAGTATTTTAGAGAGTTGTTGAAGTAGTCTTATTGGTGGTTTAAAGTTCTGAAAGTGGTTGATAAGGGGAAGCTCTGCCAGATTCAACAAAAACTCATATTAATGTGGAGGGAATTTCTTAAACCTCTACTTTGCTATTTTAAATTTCTAACATGTTCATGCTTGTTTAAATTCTAATTTTCAGCATGTCTTATTTTAGTTTCAGCATGTTTAATCATATTTTAATTTTAGTTAGCTTGTTTTTATATTTTAATCACTCATGAGAGTATGTCATGCTTAGAATCCATGTTTAGGGTTTAATTAAATGTTTCAAGCATGCGATGTATTGTTTTCATGCTTTCTTGGTTGTTTAAAATTTTGATATTAACATTTTGAATTTCTTTTGTGATTATGCGATTCTTAAATATAAGAAATTTAAGATAAGAACCACATATTGTGATAGTGACCCGTATGGGTGCTATGGGTGTTCTTAACACATGCTTGGAGTGTGTGGTTGCGGGGCGCAACTAAGGGATACTAGGTATGTAACATCTAATGGAAAGTGACAAAGAAATGTCTTTTCACCCTAAAGATAGGTATCTAAATTAAGAACATCAAGGGAGTAGAACCCCTTTTAGTCTTAACGTCAACTACAACCAAAAAGTTGCTTGAATCACTTAATGCATGAAAGTGTTTGAATTTGGATGTCCTATTGAATTGAAATAGTAACTTAGCTATGTAATGAATGATCCATTAGGATATGTGCTCACGCCTTCCTTTTATTTTTCAGAAAATTGACTTGAATCATGAAGTCCATGGATATTAAATTATTTCTAAGTTTTAAAAGTTCTATTTTAAGGGCATGTTGCCCAAAATTTGAATTTAACACTTCTGCTGAATTTCATTTAAGTTTTGAAAGTTATGTACTCAAGTTTTGATTTAAGAATATAACTTTCTTTATTTTATTTGAATAAATAAAGAGTTTGGAGCATTCCTTTATCTAATTGTATAACCTTATTAAATTGAAATTTAATACATTGTGATGTATCCATGAACATTTTCAATAAGTGTTTAAATAAAGGAATTGAGATGCAAGTTGTGTACTTGTAATTGTAACATAGGACCCAACCTGCCTTGTGGTTGAGCTTAAACCTTTTTCTAGGGGGTTGGGGTGTTACAATTCTACAGGCCTAGAATTTATGGATTATGATGCATGATAAGTGTGATGACGTGAAGTATGTTATGTAACATGCTTAAGAATGTTGTTGAATGATTCTTATTATGCTCACATGTTGTATGCTTGATATAATTCGACTAGTCTAATTTGTCACTACAAAGAGTTTAACAAAGGTTATAACCATATACCAACCCGGCTCGCTGGTATTTGATTGGTTTTTTTGATTTAGAACTGGGTATCCAAATTGATCCCACGTCGTAGATTTAGGGTTTGAGATTCCAAGAGTGATCTCTCTCCCACAATTTGGAGCACAGGGATGAATCCTTTCGGTCTTAATGTCAACTGTAAGAAGTAGTTGTTTGAATCATCTAACATTTAAAATTATTTAACATGCATGGTTTGTTTGATTGAAATATTGACTTAAATATTTGGAAAAACTTGTTGGGCTCTTTAGCTCACCCTCTATTTCTAAAATTTTAGAAAAATTAAGAACCAATGGCTGTGTGATGATTTTCAATTCTAAGCTTACCTTTCCAATGTCATTAAGTGTTTAAGTCGGGCGTGTTGACCCCAATTTTCTTTGTCAATTTTAAAGTTATTTTTAGCTGTAATAAACATGAAGGTTTTATACCTTTTGAATACTAATTTTCAAATAAATGATATTGAATGGCTTTTGATTTCACTTGTGTTTTATAATGTATGTGTTAATATTACTCAAGAAGTCTCACAAAGTTGGGAAACAGAATGAAAAGAAGAAAGAAGAAAACATAAAGTGACATCGCCCGCCTCCCTAGGTAGCCCAAGATGATTTTAACGATGACTTGATGTGCACATGACGTGAACATGCTAGACTATTTGGGTGAGGGAGGCGAAGTGTTACAAAGGTGTTATTAGAGCTCAGTCAAGAGATGTACTGGGTAAGAGTTAGAAAGAGTTGACTCATCAAGTAAGACCTTTACTCGAGTTAACTTAGAATGTCCTACCTTTTATTTTGAATTTGAAAATCATTTTGAAGATATTATTTTCCAAAAGAGATATATGTTTATCAAAGGTTTTGTTTGAATACAAAGATTATAAGTTGAGCTGATAGTGGGTAAGTCTTGTCCCAAGTAAAGCTAAACATTGAATGGGACATAGGTTATCCCGTTCAAGAAAGTCTAGTTATTTAAGCAGACTTTGTCTCACCACCCAATCTGGAGGTTTTCCCACTAGCTCATACAAGTAGTAGGAGTTGAAGAACACACTTATTTTTTATGAGAAAAATAGGAGGTGGCATTTAAGGGCAAGGAATGTACTAGAGTACAAAGGTAATACCAAAGCTGGTACCAAAACTAGATATGAGTTTAACTTTTCAATGAAGAATTGAGACCCTAGGTAGAGACTTAGGTGTTGCCAAGGGTGGTACAATGGGTCATAAATGAAAATTTTTGGGACATAGATTAGAGATTGAAAATGTGTGAAAATAGAACACTTGTTTGGTCAAGACACGAGATCGAGAAGATCCTGTATCTTTGGTTTTTATGTGTTATGGGACGCATAGGAATTCAAGGATATAGAGGAACCCTTGACTCAGAGAATGATGGGCCATGTGTGGTGAATGATTGATGACTTTTTGAGAGTTTGTTTCCCTATGTTTGGCATGTATGGGACAGTCAACTATAGTGGGGCTTTTGAAACCTTGGGAGACATCAGTCATCGAGACACTTGCAAAATTTTTTGGGTATAGCAAGATCCCTTGGTGGAAGCCCATGTCGATGGGTAAGAACGGTATGGGATGCTCAAACTCGAAGGCATGGATGGAAGCTTGGAATCTCAATATGATAGCGTCTAATTGTATGATTGAATGATGGTTTGATAGCATGTTTTACTTGTTTAAATTTCATAAATATGTATTGAGATCATAAAACCAAAACCTGTACACAACAACATTAAAGGACTTTGAAAATCCTCAAATAGAACTTAAAAGAATAAACTGATAGGTCACTGAACAAATCGAGAACCTAGAGACATGAATTTAGCATCATGATAGCATAAATAACAACATGAGGAAATGGACATTGAGAATGACCTAAGAAAGATAGGTTGCTATCACAATTCTGGAAAAACATTTTATGTCCTGAGGATAAGGAAGGATGGGATGATACACCCAGATCGATTTGAAATGAGATTATGATGCTCCATTATAACACCTTCTCAGATATTAGAATGGATTCCAACTTGTAGATAATTGTAAGAACTCAAGAAAATGCAATGAGGGGAGAAAACATTGATGGGTTCTGTTAGAGGGACCATAGGGCACCTGTGGTAGTAGCAGCACCTATTGGTGCAATATCTGTTGTTTAATGTCGTTCTTAAGATCTCATTTGATTCGGGTACCACTAAGTAATTTGTGTCCAAAAACCTAGTTAGAAGATTACAACTAGTGACATCCACACCACCAGAACTATTGTATATATCCACTCACATAGGAAATACAGTGATTACTCAGAAAACTTGTGCATGTGAGTTGAGATATATAGATAAACTTATAACTGCCAACCTTAGAATGTTGCCTTTTTTTTGGTTATGATGTGATACTCGGCATAGAATGGTTAACCCAATACTAAGCCCAGATTGATTGCCTAAGGCGGAGAGTGGCATTGACTATACCATCTAGTGAACTAGTGAAGGTCAAGGAGGATATGCAGATATTACCTTAAAGCCCTATAACCGCTATGTTGTATTACATAAGGCAGGGTAAGGACTTCACGTAAGTTTTAGATGATGATATTAGGGAGCCGAAAGATACTCGAAAGACACCTTTAGTGCAAGAGTATCCAAATATGTTTCTAGATGACTTACCTAGACTATTACCACAAAGTCAAGTAGAGTTCAAGATTGAATTGCATCCAGGCACAAATCATATAGCCATTCCTCCCTATGAAATGGTGCAGCAGAGTTGATCGAACTCAAAACTCAGCTGGATGAACTCCATGGAAAAGATTTCATTAGACCTAGTGAATCACCATGGGTAGCTCTTATACTATTTATGAAGAAAAAAGATGGCTCAATGAGGTTATGTGGTGACTAGGAAGATAAACCAAGTGACCATAAAGAACAAGTATCCTTTGCCCATGATAGACAACTTATTTGATCAGTTGCAGGGAGCCACTCACTTATCCAAAATTGATATGAGGATAGGTTATCACCAATTGAGGATCAGGGAAGTAGACATCCATAAGACAACATTTAGACTCGATATGGGCATTTCGAGTTCACATTGATGTCATTTGGTTTGACCAACACAGTTGTTGCATTTATGGACTTGATAAACAAAGTCTTCCGAAAATATCTGCATCAGTTTGTAATAGTCTTTGCAAACGACATCCTAATCTACTTCAAATCAGAGGTTAGCCATGTAGAGCACCTGAATATTATCTTGGGAATATCTAAATGAAACAAGTTATATGTTAAGTTCAGCAAGTATGAGTTCTAGATGAAGACAATCAAGTTTTTTGGCCACGTAGTTTCAACCAAAGGGATACTAGTCAATTCGGATAAAGTAGAATCAGTAGCTAAGTGGAAGCAGGCAAAAACAGTGATAGAAATCAGAAGGTTCTTGGGTTTGGCAAGATATTACTGCAGGTTTATCTAAGACTTCTCCAAGTTAGTTGAACCTATAACTAAGTTGACCAGGAAAGGAGAGAAGTTCATTTGGGATGAAAGGAGTGAGGAATCTTTCCAAGAGTTGAAGAAAAGGTTGACTTCAATTCCAATTTTGGTTATCGCCACTCATGGTGTGGATACGTTCTGTATACTCATGCCTCATAGAATGGGTTGGGTGTTGTATTGATGCAAGAAGAGAAAGTCATTGCTTATGCCTCTTCACAACTACCCCACATATGACATGCCTTAAAGATTTCGAGACACTATCTCTATAGAGATAGATTCGACTTGTTTTCAAATCATGAGAGTTTGAAGTAAATCTATACTCAGAAAGAACTAAATCTAAGACAATGGAAATGGATGGAGTTTTTAAAGGACTATGATTTCAACTACACTACCATCCAAGGAAGGTAAATGTTATAGCCGATGCCCTCAGTAGAATGTTTAATAAGAGGAATGAGGGGACAAGGCAAATGTATTAGCTCATTAGTGACTGCAACTTGAGCATAACTCCAAATGGCAAGCAAGCATACCTATGTGCTCTGATCTATCAAACAAATATCTTACAACTCATTAGTGATGAACAAAAACATGACAAGTGGATTGTGAATCTAACAAAAGGTGTCAAGCAAGGCAAACACATTGATTTCAGAATGGATGTCGAAGGTCCATTAAGACTTGGAGATAGAGTCTATGTTCTAGAGAATGGGCAGATTAGGAGAACTATATTGTATGAGGTTCATCAGACTAAGTACACAATGCATCTAAGAGGTGATAAGATGTATCATAACCTCAAGAAGGCTTATTGGTGCAGAGGTATAAAAAGGAACATAGACAAGTATGTCTCTAAATGTCTGACCAGTTAGCAGGTAAAGGCTAAACACAGAAAACCCTCAATGATGTTGCAACTTCTTCTGATCCCATAATGGAAGTGGGATAATATTGCAATGGATTTCGTAAGCGGAGTGCCTAGAAACTATAAGGGTGAAGACACAATATGGGTGATCATGGATTGTCTCACGGAGGTAGATCATTTCCTACCCATTTGATTTGTAGATACAGTTGGAATACTAAGAGAACTGCATGTCAAGGAGATAGTAAGACTACATGGCATACCCAAGACCATAGTGTTAGACAGAGACCCCCAATTCACATCTCAACTCTAGCAGAGCCTACAGAAAGAGTTAGGCAGTACACTCACCATGAACATTGCCTTTCATCCTCAAATAGATGGGGAATCTGTGAGAGTGACATAGATTTTGGAAGAGATGTTGAGAGCTTGAGTCCTTTACAACAAGGGTAATTGGAGCAAAAACTTGCATTTGGTGGAGTTCGCCTGTAATAATAGTTACCAGGCAGGCATGCGGATGGCTCTATATGAAGCTCTCTATGGTAAACCTTGTAGATTTCCATCTTGCTAGGCAAACATTGAGGACCATGAACTCGCACAGCCAGACCTAGTACAAGAGATGAATGAATAAGTAAAACAAATCTATAAGGGGCTAACCATGACTCAGAACAGACGAAAGAACTATGTGAATAAAAGAAAGAGGCCTCTAGAGTTCCATGAGGATGATAGAGTGTTCTTGAGGATCAACCCTCAGAAGGGGATAAAACGTTTCTTGATCAAAGGGAAACTATCACCAAGGTTCGTCAATCCATTCTAATACTTAGTCAGTGAATGTGCCTATGAGCTAGACCTACTGAATAGAATGTTTTTGATTCACAACATATTCCATGTATCGATACTATTGAAGTATAAACCAGACCTCTTTGACAACATACATTGGGAGGAAGTAAATCTCCAGGACAATGCTATTTACAAAAAACGAGCTATCAGAATATTGGATTGTAAAGTGCAGAGTCTCAGAACCAAAGACATCCTTTTAGTCAATGTTTTGTGGAGACACCATAATTTAAAAGAGGCTACCTAGGAGTTAGAGAGCAAAATGCGAAAGAAATACCTCGACCTCTCCACCAGGAATAGCTGACTGGATGGCATCGTATTGGTATGTAATCACTTTTAAATTTCGAGGACAAAATTCTTTTAAGAGGGTTAGATTATAATACCTTGAAGGATTTAGAAAATCTCAAAAAAAAATGCCCACAACTACAACGGTACCCAAATGGCTACTGTGGTAGTGCGGCACAAAATTGGAAAATAAAATGTTCGCGTGGGTACCACAGTACTGCGTACAAAACACAAAAATTGGAAATTAACATGGTACCACGGTATTGAGACTCAAGAATGCAGTAATGCAACTAGAAAACTCAAAATTTTGGTGATGTTGGGCTATATATATATTGAGTGCATGAGAAACTCTAATTGCATCATTCTGCACAACAAGAAACCCTAATCGCATTGGTCCTCCCCAGAGTCATGTACTTCCTCCCCAAACTCAACACCAAAGGATCTCATCTTCCCTTAGCATTCTAAATTGGTCCTAATCCATCCCATGTCTCTACTACAGGCTACAAGCCTTAGCAGAGGAGGAACTAAGCCACTTGCAAGAATTTTTGCACTATGATGCTTTCACGGACAACCGTGTAAAGATAATGCTCTAGCTCTCATTGAGAATCCATGTCTTTTGATACTACCTTGCATTCCTAAAGAATACACTCATCCTATCCAATGTAACAGGATCTTGAGATGTCCAGAAACATTCTCGACATCCTCTTGAGACGAATGAGTGAATCAACAAGCAGAATTCATGTATAAAACCTTCTAACTGTTGAAATACATATTTTAGAATTCTAAGTTTGATGTATTGAGGTTCCACGCACGAGAAAAATGAAGAAAAACACAAACAAAGTGTGATAGTTTGAATACCTCATAAATATTGCATTGTTGAACATGATAGCACTTTGTGCATGTGAAAATAAACTAGTGTTACCTCGATAACACAAGAAGTACCGCAATAACTTGATGAGCATTCTTTTTTTTTTCAACTTCTCATGCTGGAAAACCTTGATCGCCATAGTTCCACCCCTATATTGTGGTACTCAAAAGGAAATTTCAATAATGTATGACTATTATGACCATTAACATACCTTATGTGACATAGAGTAGGGCAACATTTAACTATATAACACCCCAAGGGAACGTCTTGGGTAGCTGGGGTAGCTAGGGCAACTCACAAAGTTTGGGCAAGTTTCCAAACACACAAGGGATGGTTTGCGTATAACAGGGCAAGTGTGCTCATGGTTTGGAAATTAAGACCACTAAGGCTTTCTATTCATGTGTAAACATATATGTGCTTTCTTAGTTAAGTGTGAACATAAAATCAGATTTGGAATGGTTCCTATATCAGCTAGGACATCCTCTTTAAAGAGATTTTGTGAGCATATCTAGTTTAATAAGTGTACATGTGAGTATATCTTGGATTTTTCCTATTTTTGGCATCATGCAAGAGCATAAATGGGAGTTTCTAATTTGGTGAGATCTTGTGAGCATGGAATCTTTCCTTATCTTTGTGAGTGTATATTTGAATAGAAAATTTTCTTATTTTCTCTTATGCACATGATTTAGATAATGTGATCACTTGCTTATTTTGTTTCCTTTATTCATTTAAGTGTCACACATAGGCAACTTGCTAATTGAGTTCATTTACTTGTGTGTTATGTGTGTATAGTACATGGAAACTTTCTTATTTCTTCCTTGGACATCCAACATGGTTGATTAATGTGTACATGATCTAAATTTCTTCGACACATGATCATGGTTCCAAACTTCCAATCTAGGATTCTTGAATCAACACGAGATACCATTCTTAATTGAGTTCATGGAAACTTTATATTTTCTTTCTTTTGTGTTCTCATGCATATAGGAAACTTTTCTATATCTCTTTAAATCATCAAGTCATCACAAATAGGCATGGAACCACTCTTCATGGTTTCCAATAAATGCATTACATCTCATATAATTGGGTAGGGTGAAGGTGTACCTGATCATGGTGTTCTACCTATGTGACTTACACATGCTTAGGGGTAGTCATGCATTCATGGGTTCACAAAAATCAAATGAAAATTAATATCTCCTTTGTACAAGGAATTATAGTTTTTAACCTATATTTTTAGAATCACATGAACTTAATGAAAATTTTAAGATATAGTTTGACCCAAAGTGATTTTCCTTTCATATACGTTCTTTATTTAGAACCCACTTAAGTCAGTAGACAAATGAAAATCCTAAGTTTGGCCAATTGTCCTAATTTTTGGATATGTCATCTATTTTGTTAGCTCATGTCATCCTATTTTATTTCAAGTCATTTCGATTTTTCTAAGTACCCCTATTCTCACTTCTTTCCTAATTTGGACTCCCCTAAAAGGTGTTTGGCAAATGAAACCCTAATCTCGACTAATTGTCCTAATTTTTGGATATGTTGTCCAATTGGTCAGTTTATGTCACCTAACTTCATTTCAAGCCGTTTTGGGTCCCTAAGGGTTACTAAATGAGAGTTCTAGAACCTACCAAATTTAGCCCTAAAATAAACTCGATTTCATTTTGTACCCAAATTTCATTGAATAGACATTGGATCTCATTTCATCAAGTACAGAGTTTTCAAGGTGTTACAGACTATGTCTTGAAGATTACTAAATTATTATGTTTAATCACTAAAGACTAGATAATCATTGCTCTATAGGTTAGGAACACACAATGAATGCTTACACTAATGTGGATTATATACAATTATGATATTAAACCCCTTCAAGTTGAGGATTTATAACCATCGAAACGTGGATTAGAACACGAGGAGAAAAAAAACAAGTGGAAATAACCGTGATCTCTCTTTAATATTATTTTAGTTTTGAATGTGAAGCATAATTGTGTGATTAATGTTTTATGATCTTAAAAGCATACTAGGAATGCAATGATATTCAGTTGTATGGTGGTTTGCCCATGATATTTAGATCGCATATCTTATGAATTATATTATTTAGTTTTACAAAAGTAATATGCCATATATCAATTTAATTGTATGATATGATCTAATTGACTGTAGCATGATTAATGATTTTTAGCATGTTCTTATGCTTACATATAATGCGATGTTGAGATTAATTGTGCATGCTAGTGGTCACTAAATAAAAGCAATTAAGATCCTAAACACGTACTGGGGCGATGATATAGCTACTGTGGTAGTGGTCTAGTATCATCATGGGTATTTTCTCCACCCTAGGCGGGTGTCCATTCTACTATGGCGGTAGTTGAGATGGGACTGAGGATCGAGTGAGACCTCACTCCTAGGCTTGTGTCATGATGAGGCATTGGCCTTTGAGGCGTACTTCAAAGAGTTCGAACACAGGAAACTATTGAAGAGATTCCTTTTAATCTTAATGTCAACTTAAATAATTGAAGTTTTTTGAAATGTCTAATGATTTATAAGTGTTTGCATGTTTTATGTCCTTGACTTTAATAATGTTTGAGATGCATTGTACATGATCCACTTGCTCTTGAGCTCACCCCACTAGTTTATTTTTTAGGTAATCACTGAAGATACTTACTCATTGTAATACCCTAAGGAATAGAATTGCCAACCACAAAAAAAAAGAGACACATGACCACAGTCCTGCATCATAATTTTATAAAAACATAGGTCCACATAAGTACCAAGGTCAGTCAAAGTATCGTGGTCCTGGAAAAAAATTCATAAATTTTGGCAAAGACGTGGTACTGTTGTATGCAGCCTTGCAATTAGGAACAGTGCTAAGACCGCGATCTTGGGACCAACAACCGTGATAATGTAATTGAAAACTAGAAATGGAAGGTGAAGCATTAAGACGTGTATATTTGTACATTAAAGTGCAACCTAGTCACTCCATTCCATTATGCAATTTGCTCACCATGCACGCGAAGCAAACCCTAGCCACCTCTATGACCTCCTTCTTCCCCATCAACAATCTAGATCAATCCCAAGTAAATCCATCTCCCTATTACGAACTCACAAGCACTAACAGGAGGGAAACAACACTGATGATGCTACGATCTCGTTCAAGAAACCCAAAACTGTGTTGAAGCGTGTTACCAGGTAAGAAACTACGCTAAGACACTTACATTGGTTCTATGTTATAATCTGCTGCAAGTAGCATGGATTGTAATGGAGTTTAACATTGTTTCGCCCTCTACAATATGACAAAAACCTAAAGACGTTGAAAATCATTCTATGCGAGGTGAACGAAAAGAACGCCGAGCGAGGATAAGGTCTAAAGTCTGGTTGTGTGTTATATTTCATGTTTAGATGTTAAAACTAAATTAATCATCGTAGCACGCCAATCTTGTTTCGAAACCAATGCTACATATAACATGTTAACATTAAGTAGCATAATAATCATTCCTTTTGGGCGTACCATGGAGTTTCTTACCGAGTAAGAAACTACGCTAAGATACTTACATTGGTTCTATGTCATATTTTGTTGCAAGTAGGATGGATGGTAATGGACTCTAAACATTGTTTCACCCTCTACAATATGACAGAAACCTAAGTCGTTGAAAATCGTTCTGCTCGAGGCAAACAAAAAGAATATTGAGCGAGGATAAGGTACAAATTTTGGTTGTCTATTACATTTCACGTTCGGATGTTAAAACTCAATGAATCATTGTAGTATGCCAGTCTTGTTTCAAAACCAATGCTTTCCTTAACGGGTTAACATTCAGTAGAGTAATAATCGTTCCTATTGGGCATACTATCTTAGATTTCGTGTGTCAAACTGCATTGAATGCACAAAAAAGAAATTAGAAGCAATAAAAGATGCATGAAAGTGTGGTTTCTAGGTAAAATAGTCATAGTACCATAGTAACACTTCACCTTACCACAGTAGTGCGATTGGGACTAAGAAAATACCACAGTCTCCAGTCTCTTGCACATGTGGGGAACCAATGTGCCTATCAAATACCCCATGGTTTAGCCAATAATTGATATATGAGTTGAAAAACACTATGAATGCTTATACTGATGAGGATCATATACTAAAATGCTAGGTTAAGGATTTTAAACCATCACGGCGAGAGTTAGAACGTGAAGAGTAAAATAACATCTGGAAATGACTGTACTCACTCTTTGACATTATTTTATTCTTGAATGTAAGGCATGATTGGTTGATTAATGTTCTATGATCTTCGAAGTATGTTAGGGATGTTATGATGCTTGATTGAATGATTTCTTGCCTATGTAGACTGCATGTTGTATGATTCTTGTTATTTCAAAACTATATCGATATGTGCCATATATGATTTTAATTGCAAGATATGATCAATGTGACTATAGCATGATTAAGGATTCATTAGCATGAATTTATGCTTACATACACTATGAAAGTTAAGATTAATGATGCACGCCAGTGTTCACTAGTTGAAGATAATTAAGATCCTAACATCATATCCGGACAATGATACAGATACTATGGTAGTAGTCAGGTATCACCATGGGTATTTCTCCCACCCTAGCAGGTGTCCATGCTATTGTGACAGTAGCTGAGAAAAGACTGAGGATTAAGTGAAACCTCACTCCTTAGGTTGTCTTATGATGAGAAATTGGCCTTTTGGATATTACTTCCAAGAGTTCGGACACAGGGGAATGCCTTGGAGTTTCCTTTCAGTCTTAACATTAACCTAATCAACTTATGTGTTTGAGACGCCTAATGATTTAAAAGTATTTGCATGTTTTATGTTATTGACTTTAATAATGTTTGAGATGTGTTATACATGATCCATTGGGCTCTTGAGCTCACCCTACTAATCTATTTTTCAAGTAATCACTGAAGATACTTGCTAACAAGCAAGTGAATGGAAACCATCAAAGTAGTTTGATACAATCTACTGTCAAGATTGTATAAGAGTAGAAGTCTATCATTTATTTATAGTTGTAGGACTTGGACACATATTTAATTTATGTTTGATCATTTTATTTATTGACTTCGACCATGGGTCCAAGTATTGGTTTATTAAATCATTTGAACTCAAACCATGGGATCAAAGTATTTTTATTTATTTTTCAGTTTAATCATATTGCCTTTAGTGGACATATCATCCTTGTGCTCCAATTATGCATGACAATATTGTTTATATTTCTGTACTCTAATATTTTACTGGGATGGTATTTGAAAGAAAGAAAAGAATGTAAGTAACATCCTGGTTGCGAATATGGTAAGCAGGAGTAACCGCATTAGCTAACTTGATTTTGTCTCAAGGTAAGAGATGAAGATGTCTAGTCAGGGACATATGTGACAGGATTTGGGGGCAAGGGTGTTACAAAGGTAGTATCAGCGCCTAGGTAGTTTTTGCTGGGCTAGAGTTAAATGAATACTCTACTACCAAAGGTGGTATTAGAGCTCAATCAGTAGCTCATTAGGAATAGTTTAGTTAGTAACTCGCCAACAAAAGTACAAGCTGAGGCCAAAGGTTGTACCAGTCTAGTGAGATGCTCACATTGAGCTCAGTGAGTTCATCAGTTAGTGGTTCAATCAGTAAGTCACTAGAATAGAGTCTAGAGTAAAGACTATGAACTACTAGTCCTATAGAGGAGTTGGGCAGTAGAGACATTGCATACATAGGGAAAGACGTTATCTATAGCTTGGGTGTTGCCAAGATGGCATAGTAGATCATAAATAAAAACTTTTAGGGCACAAAGTAAAGATAGATAATGTGTGAACTACAACACTTGATTGGTCAGGACACGAGATCAGGAGGATCTCGTATTCTTGGTTCCTACGTGGAATGGGACACATAGGAATTTAGAGATATGGAGGAATCCTGGACTCGAAGAATGACGAAGCATGTTTGGTAAGTGATCAATGGGTTTGGACAAACTTATTTTCTTATGCTTCACTGGTATGGGACGGTTAAGTGTAGTGGAGCTTCAGAAGCCTTGGACATTGAGACACTTGCGAAATTGTTTGGGTGTAGTGAGATCTCTAAGTAGAAATATATGTCAGTGGCCAAGAATGGTATGGATCACTTGAACTCGGAAGCATGGGTGGAACCTTATAATCTTGTTATGCTAGTGTGCTGGTTGTGACGATAAATGAGATTGTTGCTTGCATGTTTTGCATATGTAAGAATCCTTTTTGAAATACATGTTTGTTTTGAACTTTGAAGCTAGAAACCTGTACCAAGAAATTAACAACCTGACAGTGGACTTAGAAGCATAAACCAATAGGCCACTGAACAAACAAGAACTTAGAGACATGTATCTACAATCATGTTAGTACGACATAATAAATGTTCTAAGTATATACATGCGATTTCCTTTATCAATTTATAACGATTGAATGGATCTTTACTTGTAGATTAATGACTTTATCTAGGAGACAGGCAGCTAGGACTGTCGGGTCCGATGAGACTTAAATCGCAGGGGCAGAGGGCATAGGTTAACCAGACTGAGTCTCAGTTGAGGTTGTGTTGACTCTGGAGTTTTGGGATGAGATTACCATACGAGTCACTAAGCAGATCGTGGGTCTCAGTTGGGTGCCACTAAGTCATTTGTATCAGAAGAACCAGTTAAGATATTACAACTAGTGATATCCACACCACTAGAACCATTGTATGTATCCACTCCCATAAGAACTGTAGTGATTGCCCAAAAAACTTGTATATGTGAGTTGAGATTTGGAGATAAACTGATAACTACCAACCTTAGAGTGTTACTGTTTCACAGGTATGATGTGATATTGGGCAAGGACTGGTTAACCCAATACCAGACTCAGATTGATTGCTTGAGACAAAGGGGGATATGCAAAGATTACCTTGAAGCCCTATGACTACTATGCTGCATTACATAAAGTAGAGTGAGGACTTTACATAAGTTTTGGATGATGACATTAGGAAGCCGAAAGATATTCTGGAGATACCTGTAGTACGAGAGTGTTCAGATATGTTTTCAGATGATTTACTTGGATTACCACCACACAAACTAGTAGAGTCCAAGATTAAACTATATCCATGTAACACCTACGAATTTTGTATGAATTTTAAATAATTTATTTTGTTAGAAAAATTTATAACATTTTCATATATAAGCTGTGTAAATAAATTAAATTAATTAAAAAACCTTGGTACCCAAAAATAAATAATAAAAACATATGCATATATACACGAATATATGTAGTAGATACATGCAAATATAAAAAAATATTTGTTATGGTTGTAAAAATAATATTATATAATATGTGTGTGAACAATATGTGTGTTAGTATAATGGATGTTAAAATAATATCATATTAGTATAGAAATATAAAACAGAATGTATGAGTAATAATAAGTGTGAATTTATAAATAAATAAATAAATAAAATGTTATATACTTATAATTATGCAAGTATAACATTATGTAAGTATAAATAATTGTATATATAACATTATAGCTATATAACATTTATAAATGGTTATATATATAAATTATTATATATATACTAAATTATTATACATACAATTGTATAATATACTATTGGTATAAATTTATAGCGTTATATTTATAACAATACGTAACTATATATACAAATATATATAAACATGAATATATATATAAAAGATGCGCACGAGTTCGACGATTTTGCTGAACTCACGCGCGAGTGTGTAGGGTAGTCGCACGATTTCGGCGATCTAGCCAAAATTGTGCGACCAGGATCTGTTGATCCGAAACAAAAATTTAGAAAATTGGGAAAAACAGGAAAAAAACAAAAAAGGAAAGAAAATTTTGAAAAATAAATCCTAAAAATCCATTATTTGAATTTGAGCCGCCAAAACCCAATAAAAATAGAAATTTTCTATTTGAAAAATGTCCAAAGTTACTAATTTTCGCTCCCCTAAACTCTATATAAGGGTAGTGCTCTCATTCTTTTCATCCTAAATCAAGAGCCGTACTAGTCCTTCTTGACTCTCTCTGGCCTTCTTCTTGCTCAACTCCTGAGTAATCTTGAATTGTTCTTGAGAGTTCTTGTGTGTTTAGAAGTTTTGGAGTAATAGAACTATGCCGAATTTCAGAGGTTCGCAGAAATGATTTATTTTTAAAGAGAAATGATTTTTAACTTTTCCTTCTTTACTTTAATTAGAACAAGTCTTGCATGTTTGATGATGTTTTTGTAACACCCCAACCCCCGTATCACTAAGCATTGGACGCATCCACCATTTTTCTTGACAGTGGACTAAACCAAACGGCGGGACGGGCTGGTGTTACATTACAAGCAACGCACACTTGACTTTCTATTTCAGTCATTTCATGCCTTGATCGTATTTAACCGTACATAACTTAAAATTAAGAATTTAATAAGACAATAGGATAAGAAATAACTGAAATTCATAAACTCAATTAATTAAATAAAATTGAGTACATAATTTAAAAAAATACTACAGCGGAAGTCTTAAAACTTGGGCAACATGCCCTTACATAAAAATTAGAAACTTTTTAAATAAAAGAACCTAACTAATATTCATGATCTTCATGTAATTTAATTTCCTAAAAAAAATAAAAGGAAGGGTGAGCACACAGCCCAGTGGATCTTTCTAACATTTAAATCATTATTTCAATTCAAACAAACCAAGCATGTCAAAAACTTTTGTACATTA
>JAJIYU010007485.1:0-19114 GCA_030144865.1 Tinospora cordifolia | reverse complement strand
AAATTAATTTATTCAACTTATTTCATTTATTTTTCTCAAACTTATTTATCTTTAATTATTTGACAAAATTTTGGGGTATTACAGTGTTCGATACACTGTTGCATCTTATGTCAGCACAGTCTTGTTGGATTTCCAAAAAACTTCCCATAATGATCCTTGATATCATACCATAATATTTATTCTCCTTCTGATTTGAGCAGACTGTAACCATTTTAATCAAAACTATCGACCTGTTTGATTAAGGAGAATATTGCAAATTTTTTAAACGCCAATCTTTGCAAATGAAAGAATTTGAGAAACACAATGTTTATGAGAAATCTTTATGAGAGGAATTTCTAAATAGATAGATCATAACCATGACATTAAAGATAGTAATTTGCCTTTTGAAGAAACACAAGCATTTCAAAAATGTGATACAACAAAAGGAATGTTTTTCGAAATCAGATCATGACAGATTCTTTAAAAAGAAATGTTCCAAAATGTGACGTTATCTTTTCAATAATAGAAATGCCAATCATTATCTTTTCAATAATAGAAATGTCAATCATTATTCACAGTAATAGACCGTTATTCTGTTTTTAGAAAAGGTTCATTTTTCATTTAAAAAAGGAGCTGCCTTCACGGTTTAGGTTTCTAAAATAAGAATGGTGAAAAAACTTGACAGCCAACTGTACCAAGATCAGAAAATAGAATATTCCGTTAAAGTCTACGATTTTGGATTTGCGTCAAATATTGCCAATTAAGCTCAAATCCAAACATAATTAACATGTTACAACGAGCAAAAGCTATTATTCAATTAAAATACTTAAATTAATAGTGATAACATAAATTAAATATCAACGTGCTTCACTACAATAGGACTTCTCACAGAGTGCTTATCGTCTATCCATAAGAGGCTTCCAAATACATAATCACGAGAAATATTAGCTTTTTGAGCTTTCAAGGTCACCTTAAACGTCTTCTCTTCTTGACTTTTCTGAAATTTCAAAGTCTTAGGTTTAATATCAATTGAAATCCCAGGAGGTGACTCCACAATGGCATGGTAAGTAGAAACTGAAGTGCCCACATTTTTAACTCTTCTGGTCACTGTAATGGAACCATTGAGATTGGGAACTGTAATAGAAGGGTAATTAAAGTCCAATACACTGCGCGATTTGGGACATTTGTATGGCCCGTCAGAGAATTTAGCAATTTGAGTCTCATTATAGCCTATTGCACATAGAAAATTTAAGTAATCTGTTGTTGTTAAGTCGTAAACCAGTCCTGGTTCCATGGCTTCGTTGGGTCTCAAATGTCCCGAGCCATACCCAAATGGATTGGATGCCAAACCGGGTCCTTCATGTATTGGCTCACCATTGTTGTCTTTAGTGCTTGCTGCAAGTAGAACAAAAAATAAATAAATAAATAAATAATAATAATAAATCATTCTGTCATTTAATGCTATATGTATAAATATATGAATTCAATGTTAGCATAGGTAATCTTTTTTTTTTTTTTTTTTTTTTTTTTTTTTTACCAGTAGTCATGATAGAGGATTTGATAGCTGCAGGACTCCAATCAGGGTGGAGAGTCTTAAGAAGGCCAGCAATGCCTGCAACATGAGGGCATGCCATCGATGTTCCTGATTCTATGAAGAACAGAACACGACGCTTATCAAATTTCTCTTCTGTAGGACTGATTGCTTTACTAAACGAAGCAATAATATCCACTCCTGGCGCTGTGACATCGGGCTGATAGAATTCAAAATCATAACTTAAAATTGAAGCATACAGCATTACAAATGTGTTGTTTTGAGAAGGAATAATGATCTCAATGTATAGCAAACCTTAAGGATCTCTTGTGTAACAGTATTAGGTCCTCTAGATGAAAACTGGGCCATGACAGGGGCCGGTCTTGTTCCTACTAATGTAGTTGGTCTCGTCAAGTAAGCCATTGGTGACCTGTGAAAATTTGAAATTAAAACAGATGAGAATAATGGAGACTTGATTAACAAATATTAAGAGGCTATTAAAGAGACTAACTTGGTTGAATTGGTATAATTGAACAATGAGACACCATCTCTGTAAGTAATTTGTATGGCGGGAAGGATGTGAGCATCAGCAAAAAGTTCATTTTGTATGAATACATCATTAACCATAACCATCCCAACTGCACCAGCTCGAACTGCTTCCAGACCCCGTTTCACTCTAGAAGATCCATCCGTCAAACAACCCAAAATCTTACCCTTCACCTTCTTAGGATCAAGCGTTCCATCTTGACAAAGAATACTGCATTGCATTAAAAAGCATCTTTATTAAGTTTTAGAAGAACAATCACAATACTGTTGAATTGATGATTTTTCGCTTACGCTGAACGAGTTGATGCATTGCCCAAACTGGCTTGGTCACCAGTAATCAAGGGATAGAGTTTCTTGGGCAAGACTTTATCTGAAAAGCTCATCCCCTAAAGCAGCAAAATATCACGCGTGAGAACTTCACATATACTTTCTAGGCATACATAGAATTTGGATACAATGACCAACCTCAAAGTGTTTCTGGTTACCAAGTGACAGATGAGTAGTGAATTTTCGATCAACTGAGCTTGCAGCTATTGTAAATATCCACGGAGAAAGATTTGTAACAGTGCTAGCATAGGGTCCTTCATTTCCAGCTGATGAAACCACAACTATACCTTTCTTAACAGCATGGAAGGAACCGATTGAAATTGCATCATGGAAGTAATCTTGAGAAGGTCCGCCAAGTGAAATGGATATAACATCAACTCCATCGTGTATGGCAGCATCGATGGCAGCTAAAATGTCTGCGTCAAAGCACTCGCCTGATTCTGTTGGTGGCCAACATACTTTATAAGCTGCAACTCTGGCTCTGGGAGAACCACCTTTAGCCGTTCCATTGGCTAGACCAAACAAATTAGCACCGACTGCAAAGCTACCACCAGCTGTTGATAGAGTATGGGAGCCATGTCCACTGTTGTCACGGGCTGAAGAGGACTCGTTGAGAGAGCCAACCGCTGCCATGTATCCTTTGTTGAAGTATCTTGCTCCTATAAGCTTCCTACGAGAAAAACATTTTATTGGTATTTCAAATGTCAGTTAAAGTATATTGTGTGGATGATCAAGTAGCTAGAAATGAAAGAAAAGGAAAACCTATTGCAAGGAACTCCAATCTTGGTGTTATTTTGACAGAGTCCTTTCCATTTTGATGGAACTGGACCTAGTCCTTCATCATTAAAGCTTGGTGATTCCGGCCAGACCCCTATAAGTAGAGGATCAAAGGCATCACTAAATGCAAATTAAATCCTATCTTAATATATATAATAGGAAGGAAACCAATAAATAAATAAATAAATAAATAACATACCATACCTGTGTCAAGGTTCGCAATGATAGTATCTTCACCAAATCTTGCTTTCTTCCAAGCCGATTCAAGTGGAATTGTACCATCCTTTTCAAGTCCCATAAATTCCCATGACCGTGTAGTGTGTAGTTTCCTTCCTATGTTTAAGAAAAATGAAACAACTCCTGGGTCCTCTGATTAAAGCATATTCAATGGAGGCAAGTAGATGTCAGTATAGTGTGAAAACAGTGGAATGGAAATGAAAAGAGCATCATATATGTTTTCTCTCTTACTTGAGAGTGCTTCAGCTTCTTCCTCTTCAAGAATGGCAGCAAATCCATTAATATGTCTTGTATAAGAATAAAAGATTGCTTCTTTCGCCCTCTGGCTGTTGTATCTCATAATTAATTGAAATGATAGAAACCATGAAATTGAATGTAAATACTTCAAGATAATCTAGATGTAATTCCTTCACCTTCCTACATAAGAGCCGAGTAACTGATGATGAGAATCTGTGACGCGATGGAGATCTTGCTCGGTAACTTCTGATCCATGAGAATGACCACCCAAGTACACCACATAAGACTAGAGATCAAAAGAAAGAAAACGTAGTAAGCCATTGACCAAACATGAGAATTTCATGATCAGGCAAATTAAATTTTCATTACAGGAACTTGAATCATAAAGGACTAAATAATGCTTCTTTTACAGTGCCTACCTTTTTGATAGCAAACGTAGGACTCTGCAGGAGAGAAATGAGAAAAAACGAAACCAATAGTATGAGATGACTTGTCATCCTGATTTTTTGTTTGTTCTCTTCTTTGTTGAACTAGTTAGTATATATTCTCTATATATACAATGTTTGGTCCCTTCTGCATGTCTTCAAAATCTAATGTGATCTTATGGATCTTCCAAACAACGGAAGCTGGAGGCAAAGAAAAGGCAAGAAATAGTGGCAGATAAATCCAGCCTTTCTGGATTCAAATGTGAGAGAAAATAATAATTATATAGTAATGGTATTTCCATGTATTGAATTGATCAGATGAATCCAGCCTTTCTGGATTCAAATGTGAGAGAAAATGATAGTTATATACTAATAGTATTTCCATGTATTGAATTGAGAGAAATTAATAATTATGTCTTCAAAATCTATTGGATTATGAATTCTCCAAAAATGATTCGGATATGTCTTCAAAATATATTCCTTATAATATTTCAGCCGAAGACATACATGTCAAATTCTTGTTATGCATTACGTGACTTAAATATTTATTTATTTAGGGTTGTTCAAACTAAAAGAATTCTTCTTTGATGTTTCATTTGATTCGAGATATCATTTAGAAGAAATACTCGAAAGCCAGTTTACCTATTCAGGACTTAAAATCAATGGAGTGAGATCACTTAGGTGCTTAATCTGATGTAATCAAATATTGAATGACCCAAGTCAATTTGGTGTTAGAGACACCACAATGACATCTAATAGCCAGTTATCACCCCAACACATTATTATTGCCTTCATTAATATTTTCTTAGTAATCAATTCTTAACACAATTATCATGCTCATGATATATATGTATTTACAAACATTGTAAATTCACAATCAAAAGATTATGTCATGAAAATGAATATAACATTATGAATTGACTTATTACACATGGATCTATATCATTAAATATTGTATTTTCTAATGATCATACATAATCAATCTTCAACAATCGTAAGCATAGACACACATACAATTCAAGCAAACATTCATCATCTTTTGCTCACTAACATGATCCTAGATTCATAATAAATAATAAAACGCACATGTAACAAATATAAAACTTGAGATAATATAACTAAATTCGATTATCATGTACACACATCAATTTTTGCACTCTTGATTTCTTCCTCAAGTTATGTGTTCTAGAATCTGACGTTTGTCCACATTTTAAACGTTATTTTAAATTGTACTCTTCCTATTTCTAAATGTTGATGGTCACCTATTTCCACACTTGGTTCTTAAATTGCTCTTTTTGCACTTTTGAGGCCAATTTGAATTAGCATTTCTTAGTGGAATTCTAACCACTTATAATATAGTCTTAGTACACTCACATCTAAGTTATTAAGCTTGTTAGATTTTAAATTACTTATTTTAGCTTATTATTTTTAGCTTACTTTATTTTGCATTATATGCATGTAGATGCATTATTTCATGTGACCATTCAACTTATGGCCTTTTGTGGGTGTTTTTAGTTGTTTTGACACTATTTTTCAGCTACATAAATTTTGTTTTTTCATGCATTACCTGCATGCATAGCCAACATTTTCATTCGCTAATCATAAGGGTGCATTAAGAAACCTACCACATGCACCGTGTTTGTTGATAAAACTATGACTCAACCTTGGCCTTAGGTATACACTTCATTGCCTTCTAAAACATGATTTTGGTCATGTTTTTAATTGATAAAAGTCCTAAAGAATGCATGTAAGGCTGATTATTTTCAGCCACTATATTATAATGCATAAATCGCTATTTTATGTATCAGTGTATGCATATAGTAACCTAACATACAACCTATGCTCCATGACTTTTGTAACCTTATATAAATTAATCTAAAACTAATTTTTCTATCCTAATCCAACATTTCTAACATGTAATAACATATGAAAAATAAAGAGAAGGGATCAAAATCTTTTGTACTTAACAACCCATAAAAAAGTCATGGGCTGGTCATGATTGTGACCATGGCCGTGTGCCATGACAACAAGGTCATGACCATGTTCCTAAAATTTTTTATTGTTAGTTGCATGACATATTAACATTATCATATATTTTAAATATATTTTACATGGGTTTAGATAAGAAATATGTCATATTTATTTATAATTAGATGCATAAATATTTATATTAGCATTGCATGCTTTAACATACATTAAAAGCTTTAATATAATATATATATATATTTATAATTGTGATTTAATGTCCGAGAAAGGTCTTCTTATGTTTGTTCAGGTTTAGAATAATTGAAAACATATATATACACAATGAAGAAATGAAAAAATGGATTTAAGATCACAAAAACCTAGTAAATGGTAAAAGGAAGAACGCAATATTGATGCAGCCTAGGCTCATTCATTCAAAAAGCATCCAAAGCCCAACATGATGTCTTGCCTGCAGCAATTGAGGCTCAATACGGTCTAGCCCAAAAACAACAATGTGTGTGCATGAAGCAAAATGTGATTTTGGTGGGTAGAATGGCAAAACAACGAAAAAGTAGGGGCAAAAAGGGCAAAACGCAACGACAGAATTGGTAAATTGGGCAATTTTAGGGGGGCATGATTGGAAGCAGTATACAAAGAAGCGCATGAAATTTGACGATATTGAGCCGATGTGCTATCGTGGTCCATGACCGCGGTAATGCTTTGTAATTTTTGGTTTTTGTTTTAAGAATGATGTATATAGAACATGTATTAGGGTTATTCGATTATTCAATTGCTACTAGCTTTTCTGACATCCAAACGTGAAGAGCATCAAGCAAAGATGAACAAGAACACGAAGAACAAGAGCAAAGTCTAATATGATCTTTACTTTATTTAATTCTTTGTTTCAATACTCTTTACAATATGTCTGACTAAGTGTTTCAATTTCTAGGATACGATTTCAATTGTAAGAACCTTGAATTCTAATTTTCAATTAATCTATTATGAGGTTTTATTTTCTATTTCATGCAATTAGTGTTTATTATCTACTGACTAGTGGCTATAGATAGACTGATCTTACATTGTTAAACTAACTCAAGAGAGAGGTTTAATAGTTGGATAATCAAAATATAGACCTTGAACAATCAATTGACCAGAAAGTTGTTGATTCCTTAGGTAGATGCATAGAAACTGCTATTTTAATGCATTCGTTTATTAACTGTACGTCTCGAGAGGGAATATTAGGCAATTTGACTAATAAGGATTAAGGTGCCTCGAGAGAGGGTTTTCGTGAAAGTGTTATAACCTACAGAATTAAGAATCGAATTAATTGAAATAAGAATTGAGGGGAATACATGAGATTTCATAATCCTAGATACTTAATTCATATAGTTTTCAATCCAATACTCACTTGTTTTTAATTTACTTTTGATTTTCTTAAGTTTTTAATACTCAACTTGATTCTGAGCCTTAATAAAATTGATACTGAAATCAAATTGAGACTTAAGATTAATAACCATAAACCATTCCCTGAGGACGATATAAAATTACTTACCATATATTACTATTGAGATCTTGTGCACTTACAATGATCTCAACACTTATCAAAGTTTTTTACATGATCGAAAAACATATTCGTTCTTAAAATAAATTTAGGTATATATATATATATATATATATATATATATATATATAGTAGGTTTATATGTTATGCTAATAGGACGTTTATATCAGCATTCATTGAGAAGTGACATCTAGAAACGAACACATTTCACCTCCCATTCAGTGAGATGTTGATTACACTTAATGATGTATGTATTCTTCTTCGTATTCCAGTGATGGAAAAATCGGTGTATGTAAAATCGATCAAGTTTGATGTTGCTGTACAATTGGTGTGTAACTGCCTTGGCCTGTTTAAAGAAGAAGCCGGTGAAGAGATTAGAATGGTTAAAGGGCTCACTGTAAGTAAGAGATGACTACAAAATGTCTTTGGTACTGCCAAAGAGAATAATAATGAATATTGCAGTGTTGAAGCAACTATCAGAGCTTTCATTTTGTATCTCCTGGGCAGTACATTATTTATTGATAAGAGTGGTTGTAATATCTCATATTAGTCCGACACTAAAGCGATGTCTCGGTTAAATGAGCAATTACGAGCCTTACTAGTCTCGAACGCTTTTGGAAAACCTATTATCGAGTCTTGCCAAGAACAAAACCCTACACTTAGGCACTGGTGGCTAAAGTGGGGACAATATCAATACGTAGTGGGTGTGGGTTGTTATAAATGGTATCAGAGTCATTCTAAGTGTGATAGATGTGTGAGTCCTAAGGACAGGACTGCTCCAAGGGGAGTAGATTGTACTATCCCACATTGATCTGACACTAGAGCGATGTCTAGGCTAAATGAGCAATTGTAAGCCTTACTAGTGCCACGCGTTTTTGGGAGACTCAAGTTCAAATCTTGCTAAGAACAAAACCCTACACCCAGTCAGTGGTGGCTAAGATGGGAACAATATCGATATGTAGTGGGCCCAAGGTTATACAAATGGTATCAAAGCCATTTTGTATGTAACGGAGGTGTGAGTCCTAAGGACAAAACTGCTGCCAAGGGGGGTAGATTGTAATATCCCACATCGGTCTGACACTAGAGTAATGCTTGGGCTAAATGAGCAATTGCGAGCCTTACTACTGTCGAACACTTTTGGGAGACTCAGGTTTGAGTGTTGCCAAGAATAAAATCCTACATCCAATCAGTGGTAGCTAAAGTGGGGATAATATCGGTATGTAGTGGGCCCAAGCTGTTATAGTGGTATCCGAGTTCACGTCTCCTTACTTCAGCTCTTAAAGAATGTTGACACTATCGGGTCATATGCGTGGGGAGCAGCCATTTTTGCTTTTTTGTACCGCCAGCTTGGTAGTGCTTCATAAGTTGAGGTTTGTCAAGTTGCAGGGTATCTCACCCTACTCGAGGTATATTTGTCACACTTATATAAGATCAAATATTTATGTTTTCTATATGTACATTTATATATGATGGTTGTTTGAATATGTGATTTCTATAGGGTTGGATATATGACCATTTCCCTTTTACTTGTCCACACGCCAATCCCCACTACTACAATAATTTGTTGCGTGTCGTCACGTGGACTTAATGATGAATACATGTTTACGTTTAGTCGGACAATCGACCAGTTGTGTCCTCATGAGGTAATTATTACATGTTATTAAATTCTTTTAATTATAAGTATGCAGTTTCGTTCTTTATGACTTAAAGAAGTTATACTATTTTTTCAGGTTTACTAGGATCTGTATAGGGACTCAAGAGAAAGTGCACCTGTATCGAAGGCGGCTTTTTATATTGGACTAATTAACTGCTTAGAAATTGTAGAGTCATATCACCCTCATATATTTCTTCGATAACTACGATATGTTCAATTCAAACTTGATGTTCCACTTGAGCCAATAAAAGCTGACTGAGGGGCCACTAGAAATAAATATTTGGTTAAGCATATGTTCATTCTGTAATTATTTTCGAGGTAGCAAAACCATGTGTTGGGCACAATGGTTCGGAGGGTTGAGATACGTCATCCATGGGATTCAGCCCCAGGTTACATGGAGGGTACTCAACAATATCCTATCCTATTATTGAAAACCCAAAAGCTGAAGCTGAGCATGACAGTCAAAGTTTGGACAATGATGCCAACCGGGTAAAAATTTGTTATTTACTTTGAACATTTAAACATATCCGCATTTTTCTTGTCTTCTAATAGTTGTAATTTTTGTGCCAGCGAGTTAGGATTGCATTCGACATTGGACTACAATGGAGATCATTGCCTAAAGAGCAGCGGTCATATGATGGAGCATGCAGCTATGTGGACTCCATGATTGATATGCTCGCAGGTATTAACATTGGAGTAGTGCATTCCAGTACTGTTGACGAGGCGAATACGCCTTCGAGCCCCATTGTGCTAGACAATGTTGAATCATCACAACCTTTTCCACGGGTTTTTGCAGGGAAGCGTAAGGCCTCCCGTGATGCTTAGATTTATGTATTTTGTACCATTATTATGACTTTAAACAATATTTGAGTTGTAGCATACTTGTATATATATCATTTCTCTTTATAAAGTGCAATTCAATCTATCATGTCTCTTTATAAGTGTAATTTAATCTAGCATGTTTAAATCATGTCTCTTTATTAGTCTTCTTTTAATTTTCACTATCCAAAGCTTGTATTATTGCTCATATAATAGGAAAATATCAATGGGTTCAACTAGGTCACTGCCACTCACCAAAGAACTGGGTCTCGGCTACCTAGGGCCGAAACCCACATGTTGGGTCTCGGCTACCCATGGTCGAAACCACAATGTTGGGTCTCGGTGGACATGGATCGAGACCTAAGTTTATAGTTTTGGCCTCGATTCACCTAGGTCGAGACTATAGACTTGGGTCTTGATCCACCTGGACCGAGACCCTATTATCTATTTCGGCCATGGGTGGCCCAGACCCATATACTGGTCTCGACCCTGGGTGACCAAGATCGAAATGCCTTAGATTAAGGACGATCTTGCATTTTTTGTGACATGTTTTCAAAACAACGCCTAAATTCCTCGTGACATATAGACAAATTGAATAATCTGTTATAAATATATATAAGCAAGTATTCAAGGATGATTAGTTGGTAGCAAAAGAAGATTAATTAGTAAACATTCATATCAAAAGTTTAATTAAGGATGATGACATATAAATAACTTGAATTATCTTGTATACAATATCCTATGCACATATTTTGCAGGAGATAATAAAAAAAAAAGTAGTTCCTAACACTCTACAGACTAATAAGACTTATAATATCTTTGTTGTGTACATTTTCTTTTTCAAATACATCTAAAAATCTATAATGGTTTCCCAACCTTTTTGCTTGTAGATATCGCATTACGTGCCACTCTTTTGAAATTGGCAATATAAGTAAATTAAGCTTGAACAAAACTTGCATAGAATGAAACTAATTAGTCACAAGTATAATTATTTACCGAATTAGAATAGGAGAAATGTATTAAGTGATTACCCTCACAAAATGATTCCCATTAACATAACCAATCCCGATTATATTTCTCATTTGATAAGGTAAGGCTTCGTTTCGCAACGGGAGAACTGTCATGTATTGGTCATTAGGTAAGGCTTCATTTCGCAGCTGGTCATTGGTCACAACTTAGTGAGTCCTTCACTTGTTGCACCCTGGTTGAACCTAGAAAAGTAGCATACTAGGCTTCAAAACTGTAAAGCTTGGCTAGCATATCAATCCTCACTTGCTGCCACCCA
Source organism: Tinospora cordifolia (assembly GCA_030144865.1). Lineage (NCBI taxonomy): Eukaryota > Viridiplantae > Streptophyta > Magnoliopsida > Ranunculales > Menispermaceae > Tinospora > Tinospora cordifolia. The sequence continues at coordinate 7,771 of JAJIYU010007485.1, read as the reverse complement.
TCTTCCCCCGAAACAAGGCCTGTTGCAATGATGCAATACCCATAATTAATGTCAGCCTTGACATCAACCACATTAAGAACATGACTATGCCACCCAACATGAAATGCCCCAAGATAAGTCAACGTCATCCTTGATCGAGTCCTATAAACCTTTTGTTTCAGAACTTTCTTTTTCAGTAAAGCATTGGATGAGGAGCTCGAACCAACAGATAGAACATCCTCAAAATGGGAGGGTTCTCGTTTTGTACCCACTTTTTTTGGCCTTCCTTTTGTTTTAATTTTCTCTTTAAGCGGAATAAAAGAGGACATGGACGGAAAGACAATCTCTAAAAGTTGTTGCACAATCTTGTATCTCTCATTTTCATCACTTCTCTCTATCTTATATGTTGTTTTTTCTAATAATGCCCTACAATTAAAGTCTCACAATCTTATGGGGTCATCAAGGCTAAGCCTTTGTCAATGAACATGAATATCCTTTAATGGGATTGGCAAGTGGGCCACTTCATACCTAGTTAGCTCATGAGCACATGGAAGCCCGTATATTGTACATAACACATAGCCACAACACACTTGATCAACACCAATACTTTGTACACACTGCAACTCAAGTCGAATCTTCTCCAATGCTGAATTAGAGACGAATCTATGCAACAATGTGAAAATAAGAACTTTGTATTGATGTACAATGATACTCGAACTCTTCTCAAACGATGTTTTGATCTCTGTGCGTTATAGCTCAAGCATTGAATTGATTACATTCCATGACGTCACAAAGTTTCCTTGTGAACACCCGATGTACCTCTTTAATTTGGCGTGTGTACTCTCCGCCCAATTTGTTGTATTGTTACCAAAGTACATCACCTTATTGGTCCAAGTCCAAGTCTTTACAAACTTCTCTTTAAATCGGTTCAACCACGTACTTCTCACATATGCAAGTGAACTATCAAGCGCATTATATTCGGCCTCCATAAGCTTGATCTTCTCATTGTACTTAAACTTTGTACCACTGTTCACCAATGCATTCGACTTCTGAAGAAATTTTTTGAAACCATCATTCTTGTGAAACATTTCTTTATTATTAGCCAAAATATTCTTGTTGATGTGTCATGTACACAATAAGTTTGTACAATTAGGAAAGACATTGGCAATTGCATTTATAAGGATCAAATCTTTGTCAGTGACAATCACATTAGGCCTAGAAAATCCATCAATCAACTCTTTCAATCTCTCTAAACACCAAGTGAAGTTGTCCTCTTTTTTAGCAGACATGTACCCAAATACAATAGCAAATGTCATCTTTGTAGATGTCACACCAACGATATGTAAAACTGGATATTTGTACCTATTTGTCTTGTAGGTACAATCAATTAACAGCACTTCAAAAAAGGATCTCAAAAATTGAACTAAACGAGGATGAACCCAAAATCTGTCTTTCACTAAATGACTTTCAGCTTCACACTTATGTCATTTAGTGTATTGTGATTCATCCAACAAGTGCAACAGTTGTTGCACTTGTGTCCTACCCCCAGCGTCTATCATCCCCTGCTTTTGTTTTGCATTGTAGATAGTTCTCAAAATGGATGAATTCATTGCATTTTTTCCCTTTAATGTCATTAAAATTTCTCTTGGTTGTGCATTGCCCTTTGTCATTTGCAACATGACATCAATCTCACCACTGTCCAACTACCAGTATATGAGTGACCTTCAACATCTTTTGCTAACAGGTGATTGTGTGTACCACATGCGATAGTTAACATTCATATGTCCTCACTCGGGTTTTTCCATTCAACAAAAAAGGAACAACAACACTTCTTTCTCCCTGTCTCTAATCTTCCTTTCACTTTTTTCTCTCCCTCAACACATTGCCTTTTTGGTGCTTTCTTGTACAACCCATATCTTTCACAAGCAAGATTTATACTTGCTCTTCTACCATTTTCTCTGGCATTAGAGTTCTTGATGGTCACAACAAACTCATTGATCTTATCCTAATTTTGTGTCCATGAGATCATTTCTTCCATTGACCTAAATGATCTTGCTGGTGTAAACTATTTTGTATAATTCATAATTATATTGGTCCGCTCTTCTTCAATCTAAAATTATCAAAATAAATATTAATTAGTCAAGGGAATAGAAAAAAATAGACACAACCTCGGTCTGACAGAGTTGAGACTCATAATGTGAGTCTCGGTCGGACAAAGTTGAGACTCACAATGTGACTCTCGACCAGACAAAGCCAAGACTCACAATGTAAGCCTCGACAAATAGTTTCGAGACTCACACTTGAGTCTCAACAAGAGTGGTCGAGACTCTCCACATGAGTCTTGGTCATCCTGGTCGAGACTATCTCCAAGAATCTTGGTCATCTCTGACCGAGACTCTCTACATGAGTCCCGGCCACGCAAGGCTGAGATAGAGCATGAAAAATGTCATTCGAAAACACCATTCTTAACTAAACAGAGCTCAAAATGTGCCTCATTGCCGCCTATATTGCATGTAGAATCTGTTTCTTGGCAATTTCTTCAAAAAATTAAGTAAATCTTAATCTAAATGAGAAACCTAACTTGAAGAGAACATGAATGAAAATGACATTAGTTTATTGCATTTTTTTTCATGATTACAATCTTAAAACGGATTAGAGAATGTAAACTGCTTTTAAACCTTATATAAAAGTAGTCAAAATGCTCGTCAGAAGGCTCGCTGAAAGTTCGCCAAAATGTAAATAGTTGCTCGTCGGTATGGTTGATGTAGTTGGTTGTGGGACCATTAGTGGGGTAAGTGGGGTCGGATGGGGTGAATGAGGGTTTTTGGGGATGAGTGAGGTGTTTAATGAAGGATAATATAGTAATTTTACATAGGGATAAAATTAAATTTAAATGATGGGGTGAAGTCAACCACTTGCGGGGGTGATTTTAACAATACTCTTTTTAAATGAAGCTTAAATGTGTAAATATATCATGCCATAATTTGATTTTAAAAAAAAATCATGTGACAATAATATAAACCATGTATAGTTTTTAGTTATTATATATTTTATTCTTTATAATAATTTTTCTCACTCATTTGCGACAAAACAATGGCAAATATATGAAAGTTTTTTCTTACATTCATCCAAACAACTAGAAGAAATTTTTTTTTAAATGTTTTCTTCCGAAAGAAAATTTTCTTGATAACCAAACACATCCTTAGAAAAGAATAAAAATTTTTCAAAAAAAAAAATTTATTTTACTTGAAAATATCATTTTCTCATGTTTGGTAAAAAAAAAGTTCTGAAAATGTTTTTAGACCTACATAATTTTTTACCAAAATTTTCAAGAAAAAAAATTGTACAAGGATGTGTTTTATAGCTAATAAAATTTTCTTAGTATAAAATAAACAGCAAGAAAAAGAAAATATTGCTTTTAGGAAAGTGAACATGTTTCTAAGCCATATTTTGCTTTAAAGTAGTTTAATATTCTCACTTCACACATATCAAATTTTCTTACTATTTCATTCTTAATTCCATTTCTTTTTTTTTCCTTATTTTTCAAGTTTTCAACTAAATTAGGCTAATCGGGACAAAGTAACTATTTCAAAGTCTCACAATGAAAACCCCAACTGAGTTTGTCATAGCCATATATAAAACAAGTATTGGCTTCCTGCTCATCATAGGAATGATCTATTAAGTAATAATAGCATTTTTTGTGCAACCCATCCTAAGATAAAGCTAAAATACGTCGGACCAACCAAATTGTGCAAAAGATTCCTAATCCTTCCATGATAATTTTAGACAGTGTGTTATAGCTCACATTATATAAATTAATTTGCAGAAATGCTGCTTGTGATGTAGAGGTGGAATAACCTCAAATTTTTCTTTATAAAAGATGTGTAATGTAAATAATTAGCATTTGTAATAGACTCAGTTTGTAACTTGAACAATTGAACCATTATTACAAATTTTATTAAAATTGCCCCACAAAAAGCCAAAGCTATTATTAAATTAAAGTGATAATAAGAATTAAAATCAGGCTTTTTTCACTACAATAGGACTTCTCACGTAGTGTTTGTCATCTGTCCATAAAAGGCTTCCAAATACATAATCAGCAGCAACACCAGCTTTTTGAGCTTGTAGAGTTACCTTAAACGTCTTCTCTTGTAGGCTTTTTTGAAATTTCAATGTCTTAGGTTCAACATGAATTGAAATTCCAGGGGGTGGCTCCACAATGACACGATAAGTAGAAGCTGAGGTGCCCACATTTTTAACTCTTCTGGTCACTGTGACGGAACCATTGAGATTAGGGACTGCGATAGAAGGGTAATTCAAGTCTAATACACTTTTCGATTTGGGACACCCGTATGGCCCATCTGAGAATTTCTCTATTTGTGTCTCACTATAGCCAATTGCGCATAAGAAATTCAAATAATCTTTTGTTGTTATGTCATAAACCAATCCTGGTTCCATGGCTTCGTTGGGTCTCAAATGTCCTGAGCCATACCCAAACGGATTGGACTTCATACCAAGTCCTTCAAGAATTGGCTCATCATTGTTGCCTTTGGTTGTTGCTACAAGTAGAACAAAATATGTTAATAAATAAATGATTAGCCATTCAATGCAATATAAGTACACAAGTGTATACATATGTACGTGGATTCAAGATTAGCATTGACAATCTTCTATTTTTACCGGTAGTCATGATAGAGGATTTGATAGCTGCAGGACTCCAATCAGGGTGGAGAGTCTTAAGAAGGCCGACAATGCCTGCAACATGAGGGCATGACATTGATGTTCCTGATTCAATGAAGAAGAGCAGGCGACGCTTATCAGATTCCTTTTGTGTAGGACTAACTGCTTTACTAAATGAAGCAATAATTTCCACTCCGGGTGCCGTGAGATCAGGCTGTTTGAATTCAACCAACTTTAAATGGTGGTGTTGCTACACAACATCTAATTTTTGTTGTTTTAATAAGGAATAATGACGTTCTATATCTGGCAAACCTTAAGTATCCCTGGTGTAATAGAATTGGGTCCTCTAGATGAAAAGGGAGCCATAATAGGGGCTGGTTTTGTTCCTACTTCTGTCTTTGGTGGCGTCAAGTAAGCCATTGGTGACCTGAGAAAATTAGGAAGTAGAAGAAGAATGAGAGTAATGAGAACTTGATCAAGTAAATTGAAAAAAAAGAAAAAAAAGAAGGCAGATTAAATACAGAGACTAACTTGGTTGAATTGATATAGTTGAACACTGAAACACCATCTTTGTAAGTTATGTGTATAGCGGGAAGGACGTGAGCATCAGCAAGAAGTTCATCTTGGTAGATTTCATTGTTCGCTATAACCAAACCAACTGCACCAGCACGAACTGCTTCCAGACCCTTATCCGCTATTGAATTTCCTCCTCTCAAACAGACCAAAATCTTACCCTTCACCTTCTCAGGATCAAGCATTTTATGCGGACAATACAAACTGCATTTATGCAAAGAAACTCCACCTAATTAAGTTGTATTAGAGCAATGACATAACGGTAATGAATAGATTGTGAATTTCCACTTACGATACACTAGCTGATGCATTGGCCAAAATGGCGTTGGAAGCACTAATCAAGGGATAGAGTTTCTCAGGCAAGACTTTATCTGAAAGGCTCAACCCCTAAGCCAGCAAAAGATAATGTGTTAAAACATCACATACACATCTTTTGAGGGAATATATATATATATATATAGCATTCAGGTGCAATGACCAACCTCGAAGTGTTTCCTGTTACCAAGTGAAAGATGAGTGGTGAATTTTCGATCAATTGAGCTCGCAGCAATTGTAAACATCCAAGGAGAAACGTTTGAAACACTTCCTGCATCGAGCCCTTCATTTCCAGCAGATGCAACGACAACTATGCCTTTCTTAACAGCATGGAAAGAACCAATTGAAAGAGCATCATCTAAGTAATATAAAGCAGATCTCCCTAGTGACATGGATATAACATCAACTCCATCATCTATGGCAGCATCGATGGCAGCTAAAATATCTGCTTGATAGCACCCGCCAGACAGTACTTCTGGCCAACATACTTTGTATGCTGCCACCCTTGCTTTGGGAGATCCACCTTTTGCTGTTCCATTGCCAAGACCAAACACATTAGCACCGACTACAAAGTTACCGCCAGCTGTTGATAGAGTGTGGGAGCCATGTCCATTATTGTCGCGAGCTGAGTAGGGCTCTTTGAGAGAGCCGACCGCTGCTATGTACCCTTTGTAAAAGTATCTTGCTCCTATAAGTTTCCTACAAGAAAAACATTTTATTAGTGTTTCAGATGTCAGTTTAAGTATATTGTGTAGAAGATCAAGAAAATAGAAATGGAAGGAAAGGAAAACCTATTGCAGGAAATTCCATTCTTAGTGCTATTTTGACAGATTCCTTTCCATTTGGATGGAACTGGACCTAATCCTTCATCATTAAAGCTCGGTGATTCAGGCCAAACACCTATTAGCAGAGGATCAAAATTATCACCAATTCAGGCCAAACACCTATTAGTAGAGGATCAAAATTATCAACAATTCAGGCCAAACATCTATTAGTATAGGATCAAAATTATCACCAACTGCAAATCCAATCTTAATATATAATCCTAAGGAAACACCCAAAAAAAAAAAAAAAAAAAAAGTCATACCACTGTCAAGGTTTGCAATGATAGTATCTTCACCAAATCTTGCTTTCTTCCAAGCTGATTGAAGTGGAATTATATCATCCTTTTCAAGCCCCAGAAATTCCCATGACCGTGTTGTATGAAGTTTCATTCCTGTGTTCAAGAAAACTGAAACAACTCCCGGGTCCTCTGATTAAAGCATATCCAATGGAAGCAAGTATGTCAGTATAGTGTGAGAAACAGAGGAATGGGAACGAAAAGACACTATGTTTCTCTTACTTGAGAGTGCTTCAGCTTCTTCCGTTTCAAGCGTTGCAGCGAATCCATTAATATGTCTTGTATAAGAATAAAAGATGGCTTCTTTCGCCCTCTTGCTGCTGTAAGTCTAAATTAATTAAAATGATCGAAACCATGAAACTAAATATATGCCGTTAAGAAAACGTTGATCAAGTCCTTCACCTTCCTAGATAAGAGCCAAGTAATTCATGGTGAGAATCTGTTACTCGATCGAGATCTTGCTGGGTAACTTCTGGTTCATGAGAATGACCACCCAAGTATACCACATAAGACTAACGTTCAAGAGAAAGAAAATGTAGTAAGCCAGTGAGCAAACACGAAATTTTCATCAAGGAAATTAAATTTTCATTTCAAGAACTTGAATCATAAAGGACTAAATAATTCTCCTTTTACAGTGCCCACCTTTTTGACAGCAGATGTACAACCCAGCAGGATAGAAATGAGAAAAAATGAAACAAGTAGGATGGAATGACTTCCCAACCTCATTTTTTGTTTGTTTTTTTCCTTGTTGAACTATTTAGTTTATATTCTGTAGATATACAATCTTTGGTACCTTCTATCTTGTCTCCAAAATCTAATATGATCTCATGGATTTCCCAAGGCAAAGAAAAGGTAAGAAAGAGTGACAGATGAATCCAGCCTTCGTGGATTCAAAAGTGAGAGAAAATAATAATGATAATTCTATTGAATTGATCACAGGATCTCAAAATTTTAATGTTCTCTTTTATTTGTGTACTTACCAAGATTAACAATATTGTGATATGATCAAAGTAAATAGCATATGAATAATATAAAACCCAAATTTGAATAACTTAAAAGTGTTGTTGGCTTTAAATGTTTGATGAGTTCTACACGGGCGGCAAG
>JAJIYU010007484.1:0-19114 GCA_030144865.1 Tinospora cordifolia | reverse complement strand
ACCTGGATCATTAATTCAATAATGGTCCATAATTCTTTATACATATACTATTGGATAAATTAATTGACAAAAATTCTTGTTTATTCATTCTAAATTATGAGGTATTACAGTTGGGACACTGTGTCAGTCGGTTCGTCCTTCATCCTAGGGAAGGGGTCCCAACAGAACTCCAATTGGTAAATAAAATTAACATATGAACAAATGTTGTGGGTCACATGCTCAACAAAATGGAAAATAGAAAATAAACTTCTATTCCTACAATGTCTTCAATTGTGAGGCATACTAATAATAGAATGACTCCACAACACTCGTCAACACAATTATATTTAATAGTTACGTGAAAAGGAATGAGTGAGGTGAGCTCAAGAGCCTAGTGAATCATACTCAATACATCTTAAACATTATTCAAGTCAAAATACAGAACATGCATACACTTATCAAATATTAGGCAATTCAATCAATTCGATTGTTTTGGATTGTTGCTAAGACCAAAAAGATTCACCTCGATGTCTCCCTATTGGTTCAGGATATCATCCAAAGGTAACATCCAAATGCTGGTGACTTATTCTGGACCCTAACTTGAGAGTGAGTTTTTCTATGACTCTCAATCCCATCTCACCATCACCATTATGATAGTAGGATCAATCTCAAGAACACATAATTTGGGTTAGAGACCCACGATGACACCTAATGGCTGGTCATCGCCTCGGTACGTGGTTAGAATCTTTATTACTTTGACTTTAAGGTGATAGACAATCTTCAAATCTTTTGCATGCTTAAAAATATCAAAATTCAAGAATATATGACATATTGTAAAGGCAAGTAATCATGCACAAGGTTACACAAATCATTTTAATCAATGTAGCATATTATTTGAAACGATGTTCCTCATACTTTTGGGCCATACAACATGTGAGTAATCAAACATCATACACGTATCAAATTCAACATTTTATAGTCACAACCTAGCATGCTAGTAGTCAATCAATATAAACTAACAATCATGTTCTATATTTAAAACTAAAATAATACTAAAGAGTAGGGTAATCATCTCCACCTTGTTAGTTGATTCCCTTAAATTCTTGTGTTGTTGTTTTCACTCGTCTTGAGTCTTTAATCTTTAAAGTTTAAAATCATTACTCTTAATAATTGAAGTGTTCTCTAATGTTTTTAGACTATGACTTAATGACTCTTTACCCAATCTAACCTATAGTGTATTAAGGATAACATATTAGAAGATTCAAATTATTGATTCGCTTCTGTGTAACGTGGTAGAGAAAAAAGGTATTGTGGTAACCTAAACGCATAAATAAGAAATGAGGGAAAAAAACACATTACTGTGGTAGTGAAATTCATTAGCACGCTAACAGAATGATAAAAAGAAAAGAGACTGGAAAGAAAAGAACGCACTACCGCAATAGTGAAATTCATCATCGCGGTAACCAAAATGATAAAAGAGAGAAATGAAGAAAAAAAATATATGCACTACCGCAGTAACCAAAATGACAAATGAATGAAACAAAGAAGAAAAGATACACACTATCATGGTAGTGAAATTCATTACCGCGATAACCAAAATGATAGAGGAGTGAAACAAAGAAGAAAAGTTATGCATTACCATAGTAATGAAACACATTACCGCAATAACTAGAATAAAGGATGTGACGGAGATAAACTACAGTACCGCGGTAATCAGAATGATAAGGACAACTTGTGAATGTGTTTCTTGAATCCTTTTAGGATGATTCAAGGATTTTTTTTAAGGTGGGAATGAACAACAATTTCAGAAATTGTTGCCAAAAGAATCTATTCTCAAAAGATGGGGAAGAACTCAAAAAAACAAACATGGATCAAAGGTTTAGAATAGGATGTTACCTTATAGAATCTCTTTGTTGTGATTTCTGGTCTAAATTTTTAGTTCTTGTGATATTTTTCTCTTGTATTAACTATGGAATGACTCTGGAACAGACAGAGAGAAAAGAATTTCATTTTTGATTGAGACCAGAAAGGGTGGGAGACACCTAGTATGTATATACATAGGATTTTAGATTAGTTTGGATAGGATTAGAGAGATTTTTGGATGTGTTTAGGAATCTTTTGTTTTAATCTCTTGTTGAGTTTGAACTCAATTCAAATTCCTTATCCTTTAATCTCTTTTGGGCATGGGAAAATGTAATGTACATGCAAAAGATATGCACTATCGTGGTAGTGAAATTCATTACTGCAGTAATTAGATTTTTTTTTTTGGACTATTACAATTATGGCTTCATATGTGAAAGTTATTGACATGTCACTTATGTGAACTTACATATGTCGAGGTTTAGGTAAAATAACCATTTTATCCTAAGATAACAAAATTATAGTTTTACCCCTAAATAGTTAAAATGATCAAATATGTATAAAATAGTCTGGGTTCACTATGATGAACTTCTACATATCATATCTTGTGTGAAATGGCTATTTTACCAATGCCTTTGGGGATCAATATTAGACACAAATGTGTAAAATTTCCTTAAAATCTTATTAGGAGCTTTTACATGTCTTATTTTATGCAAAATGATGTTGCCTTTAGGGTGGCAAAATTATCAATTTACCCCTAGAGGGTAAATTTTATTTTTAAGGTCTACACTTGAAGTTTAACGTCAACCAAAACTAATAAAATTTATGTTCCACGTGTTTTATCTCGACTAATTCTATTATTTCATGAAATGTTATGGTTTATGAAATTTATTTATGTAATTACTCTAATATTTATTAAATTAATTATTTAATTCAATAATTTCAAAAATTTTAGGGTATTACAAATTAACCCCCAAACCCTTCTTAAAATATATTTCGTCATCAAAATTTGAAATAGAAGACTTACTTTTGTAACATGCTAATCGATGCCATCCGTTTAGGTGGTCCTTGTGAATAGGTTAAGACACTTTTATTACATCTCACTCTTGAGTTCCCAGGTAACCTCCTTTATACTATGATGCCTTGACAAGACCTTAACCAATGGAATATCATTGGCCCTCAAGTTCTATACCTTGCTATCTAAGATTTTGATTTCTACTTCCTTATAAGTGGCATCCTCTCGAATGTCTATTTCCTCTTTATGAATGTTTTGAGAGAGATTTGACTCATATTTCCTTAGCATTGATACATGGAACATGTCATATATTGAAGATATCTTGTTTGACATAACAAGCTTGTAGGCATACTCACTAATCTCTCTGAGGATCTCAAATAGATCGATGAATCTTGGTGGTAGCTTCCCCTTATGTCTAAATCTTTGAATCCCTTTCTGGGAGTTGAGCCTCAAAAATACCATATTCCCTACTCCGAGCTCTAAGGGTTTTCTTCCCTTATTAGCATAGATTTTTCGCCTACTTCGAGTTGTAGCCAATCTTTGTTTTAAATGTTTTGACCTAGTTGTTCATTTCCTAAATCAGATTTGTGCTAATAAGGACGTAGTCTTAAAATTCAACTCAATAAGATAACAATTTGCACAATCTACAATAGAGAGCTTTATAAGGAGCCATCTAAATGCTCGTCTAATAGTTATAATTGTAGGCGAACTCAACTAAATGTATGTACTTGCTCCAATTGCCCTTGAAGTTAAAGACACAAGCTCTTGACATGTATTTTAGAGTTTGAATGACCTTCTCAAATTGTCCATTGGTTTGAGGATGAAAAGTTGTGCTTGTAGTTAGTCTGGCAACCAGTTCTCTCTATAAGATTTACCAAGATTGGGATGTGAAGTTGGAATCACCATCCGACATGATGGTTTTGGGCACACCAGGAAGTTTCACAAGTGATGTAGAGCTCTCCCAATTTGCTAACAAGGTTTATAGATCGGATAGGCAGGAAATGTGACACCTCAGTGAGATGATCAATAATTACCTACATAGTATCCTTTCCCTTTTGATTTTTAGGTAACTTGTCTAGAATGATGTTGTATCACTTCTATTTTAGGATAGGTAGAGGTTGTAGTCGTTCTTTTTTAAATAGTTTGGACTATTCCTACTTGTGGAAAGAAATGACGAACCAATTGTAGAGTATTTGTCTAAATGCCTCACCTGTCAATTGGTCAAGGCTTTGCATCATGATATTCATGATTTTGTGCTGTGTTTATAAAGGACTCAGAAGGGAAAGCACATCGTTTAGGTCATAGTAGATTGGTTGATCAAAATAACACATTTCTTACCTATCTGATCCATAAATCTAGTCAGCATATTTGGAAAGTTGCATGTGAAGGAAATAGTGCGATTACATAGTGTACCTAGATCATGGCTCTCGTTTTAGTTCATAGTTTTGGTAGAGTTTACAAAGGGATTAGGCACTAGACTTACTATGAGTAAGATTTTCCGCCTATAGATGAACAAATAGTCTGAGATAGTTATTCTAATACTAGAGGATATGTTCAAGGGTTGTGCCTTACATTTAAGGGCAATTAGAGTCAACACTTACATTTGGTTGAATTCACATACATTCATAGTTATTAGACCGAAATGCAAATGATGCCATATGAGGCATTGTACAAGTGATATGCAGATCACTCATGTGTTGGGTTGACCTTAAGGAACCAGTTTTAGGAGAATCTGACATGATACATGAAACAAATGATAAGATCCAACTCATCTAGAAGTGTTTCAAGACAACATCGGGTAGATAGAAGAGGTATGCTAATAAGATGCATTAACCTCTAGAGTTTATGAAGGGTGATAGAGTATTCCTTAAAGTCAATCCTAAGAAAGACCTCAAAAGGTGTTTTTTTCTAATGGAAAGATAGCTCCAAATACATTGGATTCTTCAAGATCATTCAAAGGGTTAGGAAGAATGCATACAAACTAGAACTCATACCTAACCTATCTGACATCCATGATGTGTTATATGTTTCAATGTCGTGGAATTGCCATCCTAATCTTTTACATGTCATTCATATGAAATATTCAATTGAAAATGATGCCATTAATGAGGACACATCACATCAGTGGGGATTCTCAACAAGAAGATTCACAAACTAAGAAATAAGGATGTACAACTAGTGAAGGTTTTTAAAGGCATTATGAAGTTGATGAGGTAACTTGGGAGTTTTATAGTGAAATACTAAGTACCCAAAGCTGTTTGAAAGGTAGAACTAATCAAGACACAACAGAGAACATAGGTAATCTTTATTACAAATTTTGAGGACTAAATTCCTCATTAAGGGTAATGATGTAAAGGACCCAAATTCTAACATTAGTTAACCACTATTAACAATAATTAATCATAAAAGAAACTTGGTTAAGTTAATCATGATGACAGGCATGACAGGCAAATTGAGGGCAATTAAGAAATTAATTTGAGTATGAAATGATTAGATTAAGCAATAATATTTGTGTTAAAATGGTAATATGGGCTATTGGACACTTTTCAAATTTGTGAATGATTCCATTGTTGTAGCCATGGTAGTTGATACTCTCCCTAACTACCTTGCATGAATCATAGTTTGAAAGCTTCTCTCTTGATTACAACACCTTCGTTATATTTCTTCTTTACCTAGTTTGACATCATCTTGACTTACCAACCTCACCACTGAAAAAGGAGATCAAGAGAATCAGATTTCTCATTCTCCAAGTGTGTGAAAGTGGACAGACAACTTAGGAACGTGAGGGAAGTCTTGGGTGAGCTTTGGGAACTTGAGAAACCACCCAACAACATTGTAAGCATCACTCAACACTCTTTCATTCAGTTTCATATGTATAAAAGAAATAAGTCACGACATGCACTTATAGTTTATGACAACATCATGCTTGTCCATAATAAAAGCATTAATCATACAAAGTATAAAACAATACCTAGGAATAGATTAATCAAAATAAAAATTAAAGGTTCCTACAAACAAAATTACATCCTAAAAATCTAAAGAGCTTAGCTAGACATAATATATAGTTCACAACACAAAGAATTAAACAAATTAAAGATCATACTCTATTGCTTTAACCTTATTCTTCGCCTTTCTCCTTCGTTCTGCTCTCTTTCTTTACTTTGGTTGTTAACAACAATTAGAACCAACAACTCGAATAATGAAAAACCTAATACATAAATCTATTTATAGTGTTGCCTCAAAAGGCTTATAGGAATCCTCATAAAACCCTAACATGTGACATTAAATTAACACCCCTAATCTCAACACCGCTGTATAGAACCACGGTAACATGATGCACCTAAAAAATCCAAATTTTCATACACAATTCTACCTCTTTTTATTGTAGTATCACAATACTCAATGGGAGTACTACAGTAATGGTGCATGATTTTTTATCTCTTCGTTGTTCTGCAATGTTGTTGTGTGTCGGACAAACGTGTCTTCAATGCTTTATGGGCTGAGATGCTATTGGGCTTGTTGTATGTTGGGCTGCTCGCTTGGGCTTGTTGCATGTGTAAAGATTCACAGGTTTTAGACCATGATAAAGACCATCTTCTACCTTTGTTTGAGCTTTCTATCCTTCATGTCATCCTGTGCATCTTCACCCATTTATCCTTAACCTGCATAAACCACTAAAAACCTTTCTCGACCATTATATCACACGCATAAGCATCTAGAAATCATATTGAAATTCTTTAAGTGTTAAAATGCATACAATCTTAGTATAATTGATCATGCACCTAATTATAAACAAATATGTCCTAATTCCTATTAGACCAATGCAAAACATATATAAAATACAAATAAAATAGTTAGTATGCAATGCAACTAACAATAAGGTAATCATGTCAAATACTTACAGATATTATATGATTCAATCAATTACTTGTTTAACAGTTATAGTTAAGACTAAAAGGGTTGACCTCGATGTTCTCTTTTTATTCTCATCAGGAAGGAAAGGGCAATCTTTTATGCCAATTTCGAATGGATCTAGGGTCATACTCATCATCCAAGTATTTGGGTCTTACCCAAGTGAACTAGGGACAAACTCCATCATTCCAATCTCAGTAACACCCACAGCAATCCCCTGTGGGACTTTACACTGGTACGTGGTTACAATCTTTATTAATCTTTCTTTAAGTGTAAAACAATTCTTCATATGTCTAAAATATGAATTTAACATGTGAACATGACAATCATCATAGGCATGTTATGACATATCATCACACATTATGCAACATGAATCATGGATGTTCTAAGCATGGTCTATTTTAGGCATGACATATTTAATTAAAAACAAATCAAGTATGTTCAACAAGCATATATACATGTAAAACCTTATTCAATTAAAATAATAAATTAAAAGTTAGAATCACCTCCACCTTTGATTGCTTAAATCCTTTGGGTAGCCTATGCCATTTGATCCTTTTACCTTGAAATCAAGATTAAATGTATTATTCATGTGTTTCTAACATTCTTAAAGTGTAATCTAATGGTCCCTTACCCTATGTGGTTCATCATGGTCAAAGAAATTACCTTCGACAAGTCTAAACATGGTCGCAAGTCATTTTACCGCAATAGGAATAGGTGTTACCATGATCATTCTTGTGCAAGGGTGAGAAAACTAAACTTTTGGGTCACTATCGTGGTAGGTTACCATGGTAGTATATGAAACTTTGTCTCACTACCATGGTAGCAAATTGATTACCGCGGTAGTCTTTGCAAGACCGATTTTCTGGGTGTTTTCTATTCATTCTATGCATTCCTATGGCCATGGTCTCCTATTGGCTTGACTTCGAGAATATGAGATATGTAAACTTAGATTAGATAGAGTGTTTATACCTTTGTGGAACTCTCCAACTCCTTGGTTTATCGATACTCCTTCAAGCAACAATCTTTTGAGCGAAAGAACTCTCTTCGCACCTGCCATCTTACTCAAATTGCTATCTAGGACAACTTATAGAACGAACAGGGTACCAAGAGAGGGGTTAGAATGAGTAAGAAGAATGGATTCATTCTTGCTGGGATAAGGGGAATGGTGTGCAGTGCTTAGGTTTATATAGAGTGCCAATGGATAGTCTTTGGCAAGTTTAGGGTGAACAGCATGTGGAAACCTTTCTAGAACTTTATCTTTCTTGTTTCCCACACACAAGGAATAGCAATAATCGACTTTAGAAGTTCTTATTTAGTTTAGAAGCTTCTCATAACATTTTGGCAACTTTCTAAACTCTATTTTTGCACAACCAGCACACACTACCGCAGTAGCCTACCGCAATAGTCATGCCCCTTTTTCTAAAATTATGTTCTTTCTATTTTTCTGGTTTTCTGTTGCACCATCGTGGTAATGGATTTTATTACCACGGTAGTTTATGCAAAACTCACATTTTGTGTTCTGTTTTACATTCTGGTCTGCTGAACCTTTCATGCATGGCATGGTACTTTATTTCCACTATGATTTCACAAATTTTTCAAGGATTATTTCATTCAAATAATTTTATTTAATTTTATCAGATTTTCATACAATTTTTGGGTATTACAGTTCGACCATGTCTAACCCTTACATAACACAATCCTAACTAAATAATTTTGGCAGTGACCTCGTTTTCTTTGGAGGCTACCCTCTCCTTACTGCTTCTTATACCTCTTTCATCTTGCACAATAGGTGTTATATCTATTGTTAGTGCCATGAACTCCACAAGCATCATACACCACCATTCCTCAAGAAATGGTGTTTCCTTTTGGAACTCGATGGGATACTGAATCATATGCATGTCGTCTATGCCAGTTATGCCTCATATGCATGCCCTCTATACCAATTATTAGTAAGTTATTGCCATAGTTTAAGGGGTACTCAATCATAGGCAGATAAAAGATTACCAAAGAGATAGCAATTTTATTTATAACATTTTTCCCTCTTACATATGATAATTGTTCCTTCATCACATTACATGGAAACCATATACACTTCCTAAAAAAGCATAAAACTGTTTTTAACCCATGCATAACCCCTACATAACACAATCCCAACTAAAAAAATATGGTTAGTGACTTATTTTTCTTTGGAGGATCCCTTTTACCACTACTTCCTCTACTTATTTTATCTTACACAATTGGTGTTCTATCTATTGTTAGTGTCATCAACTCTATGAGTGTCATATGACACCATTCCTCAAGTAGTGGCATTTCCTTTTAGAACTCAAGGCGTAACCTGATGACAAATCTTTCCATTACCTTGTGGTCACTAAGTCACGCCATTGGCATCTCTAGGTACAATTCTTCAAATACAAATGCCTACAATGCTCCTATTTCCCAAGGTTAACCATTACCTTAATCTTGATGAGGTTGCACGAGTTCACTTCTAGCTCAAAATTCATTAGCTCTATGATATATCGTTACTCCCTACACTAGACTCCATCTGCACATTCTTGCATTGATTTGCATTTATATGATTTTATGTCTTCATTCTTTAGTTTCTATGCTAGATGACCCTAAGTTTTTGTCTTTAAATTATCATTTGTTCGCTTAGGGACCTAATTGTTTGATTGCTGAGTTTTTTTTTGTGGAATTCATGATTCCTTGATTCATCATACATATTTATACATTATATAACCATGCCTATGAATACATACACTATAGTATGAGTGACCTCTTGTTTTGTTATGGGTACAAAGTTTTTGGGTTCAACATACATACATATAGGCATATTTTAACATGCAATAACATTGAGCAATCAATCAACCAATCACACAACATGCTAGCATAGTGGAATCTTATGCTTCTACTCTTTCCTAGGGGTTTCAACATCTCATATCGACATTACTCATGATCAAAACATCCATAGAGAATTGCTACTACACCTAAATAATCTCACAGAAGTCTCGATGACTAAGGCCTCCTAATGCATGGTCACAAGCTCTTCCAAAGTCCCCAGTCGTTCATAATCCAAGGTCTATTATTCATCGAGGTTGAGCTTTCTCCACAATCTCAAATCTCTACAAATCCTACACTGAGTAGAGACTAGGAATATAAGCTCTTTTTAATCTTGATTGGACCAAAGAAGACTCACACAAGTTCATGTCTCTAGCCTATGTCATAAAAAATTTTTAGCTATGACCTACTCACTCATAGTCTCATTCCTTTCCTAGTTAAAGTGTAATTCTATACGTTGGAGAAGTCCAATATCTACCCTAGTGGATTTAAAGCTCAACATTCTTATAACAACATTATGACACTACCTTCCCCTAATTATATTCTAAATCGATTAATTAAGTCTTAAACTAGTTATTTAAGAAAACTCTCTTATTAATTTTGAAAACACTTTCTATAGCAGAATAATAGAGTATGAAAACATTATCAAAACTATACCCCAAAGGGTGTCAAGCATCTTGAAGGAGGATTGCTACTATCATAACTAGTTTCCATTTCCGTATTCACATTTGCATCTTAGACTAACAAAACTAATATTTTTTTGGGTAAGAATAAATATAGTAAATGCTTTGAAAACGCACAAATATGATTCATAAATACAAAATATGCCTTTTCAAGCCTATAAGGTAGTTGCCCAAACTTCATGGTCCCATATCATATCAAAGTTGTGTCCTTTCTATCAAGGCATGCAATCAACTCATACCAAAATGTTACATGTCCCAAAACACAAGCAAGGAGTATAAAAGAACAAGAGAATGGGTTTTGTAGCCTAGCCATAGTACACCTGCATCTTAGAAAGAAATTAAAAAGGGTGAGCCCAACGAGCTCAATGGGTCACATACACCTATTCAATTAAACATACATCCATAAAAGTCATGCATGCACTACAATACATTAGGTGTTTCAAATAGTTATTTGTTTTCAATTGATCATTGTGTAGGGTTGCAAGCCCCATGTAGTCCACAAACCATTGTCGCTTTAGACAACCTAGTCATGGATATGCACGTAGCCAAAGATCCCACACAACCCAACATTGAGTTTTTTAAAAAATGCACTCATTGACAGTGCATAGTCAAAGCACTGAACTATGTGCATTATACTTTAAGCACTAAATAGTAAGCATCTTTTGGGTTTGATACAAACTCTACACATATTTGATTCATGTGTTCTTTAGCTCATTTTGTTCATATTTTCAAGTTCTATGAGGCTATGAAGTTTGGTTACATGATTCCTAGGAACCCAAGGCTAAATGATGGGTATTTTGTTGTTGGTTATATGTTAGACATGAAAATGACTACGTGCCAACCACCCTAGTTTGGACAATCGATTCTCATTCCTTGTTTCATTTTTCTCACCATTCTAATAGAACTTCAAAGATGGTTTTAGGTACTTTTTAAATTTGTAAGGCTCATAGTCTCACAAGTGCATTATAAGTTTGAAATCAAGCCCAAAGTGTGTTGGTTACCATGTTTTTAGGCTAGAATATGAGTGTGTTTGAGCTTTGTTTGAGGTCTATCAGACATGGATTTATATCATTCTTATAGTGTTGTAGTTATCGCAAGGACCATAGGCCATTGGTATAAATGAGATGTGGTTTATAGGTTACACAAAATGTCTCCCACAGTTGGACAACTATGGTTTTGTATGAATTACAGGTGCGATTTTTTATTAAATAAACATGGAAATAAAAATAGATTTGTGGAAGGATTCACCTAAGTGTTTTCTAGTTTCCAAGTGCACACTAAGCCTTCTCCAAGCTTCTCACATCCCTTAGCTTTCTCATAAGGTTTCAACACTTAGAGAATGATTTTCTTTATTCTTTTAATCTCCTATTTCAAATGATGGGTGTGTAGCTAAAAGAGAGACATCCACAAGCCGATTTCATAGTTGGGGAGAGTGCTCTGATTAACAATCATGTCCTTTCTTAATGATTGTTTCATACATGAGAGTAGGAAGAACATTCATGCTTTTAAAACTAGTCGCTTACACTTGCATCAAAATGAAAAGTGTGCAAGTGTCCATTTTCTTTCATGAATATTTGTTATCAATGTTTATCTTTTCATGACCAAAAATGTGCCAAGTATGAACAATCATGAGCAAGCCATGTGGCACTCAATGAGCCCTTGGATTAATGGAAATCCAATTGCAAAGTGTCCCTCTTGAAATTGTGTCATCTTGGCAAACTAACACAGTGCAACTCATTACCATATTATGGTGTAATGGACTACTGTATTGATGCAGCATGCTGCATCATAATTTTTTTATTCCCCTCAATGTCCTAAGCATTTTGACATGAAGTTCATTGCTTAATTTCACTGTTTCAACCTTGAATTAGTTTTCACACAATCTCAATACTCATGCAATACTAGTTAAGTTGGCAAGTTCTTGACCTTGGTCAATGTTCATTTGTTGAGGTTATTTAGTGTGAAAACTATAATTAATGAGACTCAAAATTTTAAGGTATTACAATTATTGCTACTACCACCACTGTGACTACTACTACTATTACTACTAGTGTTAGGGTTTGTTTGGTACACAAGATAGGAATTGAATTTTTTTTTAAGAATAGAATGGGATAAGCTTAGATTGGATAAAAAATAATTCCATCATTTTAAGTGGGTTTGTTTAATCCTTCAATTGTAGGACAACATGTGGGCTGAATAAATATTTTATCCTATCTTGGTGTAGCTAAACGTAGTAGGATTGGACTAAAAATTAGTCCAATCCTATCCCATGTTATGTGCGAAACAACCATTTACTGCTATTATTATTATTACTACTACTACTTAAAGGTGAAGATTTGTGATTCTAAGTCATAAACAATTGTGGAAGTATAGATAGTACACATATATTATAAACATGAACATGACTCATTTGTTAATGGTGTCTTGATATATAAAATCCAAACACAACATGCTAAATAAATGGGTGACTCGAATATGACACTTTTGACACATTATTTAAATAGATCATATTCAAGTTATGTTTAACCTAACATGATGCTTTCATTAATAAATTTTGTAATGCCCCAAAAAAATTGAAAATTCAATAAATAAGAGTTTGAATTTATATATAATAATGCTAGAAAATACATTGGACATAACCATCTAGCGGCGCAGTGTCCCATTGTCGGGACCCCTTCCCTAGGGCGAAGGACGAACCGACTAGCATAGTGTCCCAACAACCCTGCCCGCAAGCCGAGCTTGCCAAGACACTATTAAGCCTCATTTTTCAACATTACACCACACACTATCAGAGTAATAATGGGGAATGCAGAAGAAATTTAATACATGAACACCAATAAAACCTGACATTTACCAAAATGGGTCATTAAAACATGTGTAGCAACGAGAGTGACTAATCTATTATGTACAAGCCTTCCTTACCCCTATACATAATTTCTAACCCTCAAACAAAACAGAAAAGAAAATACGAAGAAAACCTACCAAAAATAGTAAGAGAGTGCAGCTTTATGTGATGACCACTCGCTTGCCCTTATCTGCGACAGAAGAACCTGAAAAGTTAGAGTAGTGAGCCTAATTGTCCACGGTGGCTCAGTGAGTAATGCAATCTAATTCATAACTTAAAACAAGTACTCCACAAATAAAACATGTGCCATGAATGCATGAGCAATAGCATTATGCAGACGAATGCAACAGTAAACACAATTTAAATCCATAATACAGTCATACACCTTCATTCAAAAATAGTTAAAGAATGAAAACATTCGTCGAGCTTGCAAGCCCTCCAAGGCAACTAAAAATCCACTCAAGTGGGTTGCAGACAGTAAGACGTATCGTGTCAACTTCGATTAGGACTTATGGTCGTTGCTATCACGTAACGACCAACCAGGACTTTTTTTCGTTGCCTTATCGTGACGACCCGATTAGGTATTATTACCGTTGCCATCATTGTAGGCCCATAGAACCCCCTCGGCGGGCACTTTGTGCTAGGTGGTCACCTCTCGGGGTCGTATGAGAGACCGACACAACTCACCCTAACCCTGTACCCTCGGACCTCAAGGCTCGGTACACTTTTCATTTAAAACCCATTTAAAAGAATGTAGATTCATCACAATATATAATCTCATTTTCATAATACACAAAATAACAAGCTCTAAGAAATGAGTAAGAAAATACTATTCACAGGGATGCTCCGCTCCCAGCGTTCCTCTCGCGACCAGTCGCATCCCGCTAGTACTTGTTCCTGCGAAATCGACGTACCTTCTTAATATTAACATGGGACTTGGCTCACTCTAACTCTACATCTTTGGTCAATCAATAAATTGACCTAGTCAAGAGTAGTCCACCTATGTTTGTTCAACTTGCCTTAGTTGCTAAGTCAATTTGATTGGCCTTGGTCAGTCTTGGTCAACCCCAGTTAACCTATCACTTGCTGACCTAGCTAGTCAACAGAGTCCTAAAGGGTCAATTCTGGTCCTCCTAGAGTCAATTGGGCCAAAAGGGGTCAACATTTCCAATTCCCCTCACTTAGGCACAACATTAGCTTATGGCCCTATCTGCGCAACCATTTTCCCGATTTTTCTGTGGGTAATCTGTACATCGAATTTGTGCCAAACTTTCCAGAACTGTTCTAGACTTCCTAAATCTTTCCTAGAATTTTGAATCACAATTTTTGAACATCATTTACTAGGGTTTCTAGGTATAATGATAGAGACTGTACAGATCCCATATACCCTATGACAGGCAGTGACTGTTTTCCTTAATAACCTAACTACTCATATCAGAATGCTCTGAAATTTGGTAGAAAACTTCTAGACATACTTAGGAATCTCTGCACCAAATTTCAGCTCAATCTATCAAGGTTTGGTTAGTTAATTTTATCTCAAAATTTTCTGCCTGATTGTAAGAAATTTCTGGGTTCATAGTTTCTACTATCTTACTAGTGTTCACTCCCCTATTAAATCACAATTCCATAGGTCATTTCTTGTGTCTAATTGTACATATCATAACACATTTATTAATAAAAAATACTTCGAATCGATAACATGCAACGCTAAAATCATACTTATCTTTCCACCAATTTCTCTGTTGTATTTTAAAGAACACAAGAAATTATTCTAAGTCCTAACACTCTAACAATCATGACATAGTTGTAAGTATAGAAAATCATATACACAAGGGCTCAAGGGCAGATCTTTATACCTCTCTAGAACCTCTACTATGAGGCCTAAGACGCCTCTGATTCCAGTCCTAATGGTTGCCTTTAGGTGTTTCAATTATAGCCCCAAATCTAGCCTAAAACTGGTTTCTGTCAGCACTATTTCAACAGTAAGTCTAACAGTTAGTAACGGTGGCTTCTAAAACATATTAAATTTTCAAGTTTTTGGTTTCTACCACTTGGCCACTTGAATACACATGATAAGGGGTAGAATGATGGGTTTTACCTTAGGGACGAGCTTGCAATGGTTTAGGTGCGAGTCTTCCCAAGGTTGTTCCAACTGCTTCTATTACACAGTTGTAACAGTGAGTTGATACCAACTTCCATGGCTAGAAAATCAAATGTAAAGCCCTATTTTTCATTATCTAACACTTGGAGGTTAAAGTACATATGAAAATGGAAAGGGTGGACAGTTTTACCTCCAAAATGTGCTTGAAACAACCTAGGATTCAAAGCTCCAAGGGTGGCTACAACACAGACTTTTCTGGTTTTTCTGGGTTTAGACACTTTGAACAGCACCTTTTTTCGGGGTTTTCAACTCTAAACGGTTTCAAGATGGAGTAAGCTGCTTATGGAACTTTGTAGGTGGTAGTATAACCTTCGAAACAAGCCAAGATTCAAAGGATTTGGCTAAGAAACAAGGGAGATACAAGCTTGTGAAGGAGGGTCACAACTGCTAAAATTTTTCTAGGCTCGTGCTCAAAGAGGAGTTTTGTTGCATGGGAGGTGCATGCATGGGAAGATGGGGGTGACATGTCGCCATCCAGGTAGCTTCTAAACTCACATGCTGGCTGCCTAGTTGGAAGTGTGTATTGGCCGCAATAGAGGTTGTGAATTGATGGCAAAACCATGGACACAATACCATGGGTTTCCATAGTTTTGTAGCTGAAAAATCTAGAAAATGCTGCAAAAATCATCAAAAATTCGCACAAGAGGACAAAAATCAAGGGAAACGGGGCTGGACCCCCCTGCTAGGCGCGTGGGCCGGCCTATGACTAGGCTTAAAGTCGTACGGGCCAACGGCTCGTGCGCCTGCGATCACGGGTCGAGCCTTGAGGCCCGATCGATTCTTGGCCCACATGGGCCATTCAGCCCGTGCACGTCGAGGGTCCCCCCCCCCCTTTTTGTTTAATCCTCTTTTCTTTTCTTTTTTTTTATACATATACACTTATTCATGTATATAATCAAAATTTTGCATTTTTTTTCTTAAATTATTAAAAACCACTAATTTGACATTTCTCATAAAAAAATGCTCAATCATACCTCATTTCGTCATTTATGCAATTATTTTCTCCAAAAATTGAATAATTCATCTAAAATCATATTTTTCTCCCAAAAATTTTATTTTTCACTGTAAAAATTCAATAATTGTTTCAAAAATTTAATAATAATTTTTCTCAAAAAAACACATTTTCCTAATAGTTTCATGTGTTTTCTCCTTAAAATTGCATTTTCTCACAGTATTCTCATTTTCTTTAATAATTAATTTGAAATTGAGAAAAATTGAAAAAAATTCCAGAAAATACATAAAATACACGTGTTGGATCTGTCAACCCGATGCCAAAAACACGGGTCGTCACACCCATTGGAAATTTTTGTGGGTGTTCTTAAGATTGGAACTATGGGTTTGTTTCTAATTTACATGGATAAAGTCTCAAAATACTCGGATAATGGGTAAGACCCTAAATCCATTGAAAATTGGTACAAAAGAGTGTCCTTTTATTTTTTGATATGAGTTTTGATAAGAACATCGAGGTCGACCCCTTTCGGTCTTAACTACAACTATTAAACAAGAAATTGATTAAATCACGTAATGTTTGAAAGTGTCTGATGTATATGTCTTATCTGTTGAAATAATGAATTAAATATTTGGAATGATCCACTAGGTTTCGTGCTCACCTTTCCTTTTTTTTCTAACATTTTCATAAACTGATAAATAGAGATAATATGATAGTCATATAGACGTTATTTTATTCAAAATATTTTCTTTAGAAAATTTATTTAATTGTAAGGTATGTTGATCCAAATTTTGTTATTTGAGATTGATTCCACTGTAATAAACACATAGGGCTATGTACCTTTGAATTTTGGGAAGGATTAATGATATGAAATTATTTTATTTAAATATTTTTAAAATATTATTTTTCTGATGAATCATTACATAGGTAGGGTTTTGTACCACTTATGTTTTAATTTATGAGATTAAATTTTTTATTCAGATCACTTGCTACTTTATTGAGAAATGTTTATGAGATGATGATACTCAGAAAATTCAGAGATTTGGGACTGAAATGGAAAGAGTGAACAATAGAAATAATGTGATGTCGGCCCGTTCTCGGCTATGTGGTGTGATCCATGTGTAAAGAGAGATTCAAGGGAGGCGGGGTGTCACAAATTTGGTTTAAAATATGTACAACATATTTAACTTTTTGTAACCAATTCTTTTAAAAATTATTTTCCTCAAGAAATACTAATATAAACACAAAACATATAAATATTTAAAAATAAATCAAATTAATTTTTTTTCAAAAAAATAAATAAGAAATTGCGTCACCAACATGCTAATAAATGAGTTAATTTTAATAAACTATTTATAACTTGCTTATTAACTTTTTTCTTACTTGTACTAAGCGGGTCATTTTTTGCTTTTAGCATGTTGTTGACCTATTTATAAAATAAAATTTACTCATATCTAATCATGTTTAATATACTTTGACCTTAATTCCATTTTATTAAACTCATACCTATTAACTTCATGTGTTTTTGAGTGAGATTATCGTCTTGTGACACGAATTATCACCCCAACTACTATTGCTTAAAATTTTCTTACCTTATTGATACTATTTTTATTGCATCCTTAATTTACTTTGCTACTTGTTTTTAATAACAGAAAGCCTAGTAATTTAAATTATCATCTACTTATGATCATCATTATTATCATGAAATATAATTTCTTAACATATTATTTTTTGCAAATGCCTATTATATTAAGTTGCCCACTTATTTTTTTAAACATTTCTAACATTTTCTTGATACTTTACAATATATATCATTAAAAGTGATTAATAAATTTAATTTTTCTAAAATATATAAAAAAATTTGGAGTATTACATATTAATCCCTTTGAAAAAAAATTTTATCTTCGAAGTATCAGTAGAAAGGTTCTAGTAGCTTAAATGAGCATTCAAGATTTAACACCCAATGAAGGTGCAAACTACTTAGTACATTACTTGTTTCTCATCTATTTATTTATTTCCAATTTATAATTAATTTCTTATTCATATTTATTTATCTTATGCCATCAATTCTTTTAGCAATCATCCAGTCGGAATGTGATCGTTCCAAACTAACTCAGCTGCCACTTCGTCTTGGCACATCTACCACTCGTGTCCATGGGCTTTAGCGTCACTTGGAGTTAGGCACTCTACCTTGCTCCTTTATGGGCCATCCTCAAAATTACAAACCTTGACTGCTCATGCTTTTTTATTCATTTGAGGGTGATTCTAAATTCAAAATTGTAAGTTCTTGGTTATAATAAACTTATCTTGTTCGTTTCATTTCGAGGTTCTTTGAAAATTTGGAAATTTATGATTTTCATAGGGTATAAAATTTGGTTTTGATACATGCAAAGAAACAACTAACACAATAATGTTATAACAAAAACTTAAGCTTCAATTTATGTCTGTGTTTCGAGCATCTTGTATAACTCTAACTGGACGACATAAGCTTTCACAAAGAAGCCAATACACTTAAGAAAAGGCCGAATGTCCTACCAACTAAGGATTTCCAAGTACCTATCTATCTCTAAGATGTTACATTACATATGAACATAGCAATAGAAGCTCATCCAAATTTGTTAGTTAATCACTAAATATGGTCTGTCATAAGTTCAAGACTCTTCAATTACCTTTTAAATTTCTCTCATATCACTTTAAAACCAAGAATACAAGAATCATCTTAAACTTCAACTTTCACAAAACAAGTTCTCAAGAATATTTCGTCTCTAACCTATATCTGAAGAGTTTTTAATTCACTTTACCTACTGTACTTTCATTATCGCATTTTATTAACTTTTTCATATATTCAAATTCACCACTAGCTAGACTTTTG
>JAJIYU010007483.1:0-19113 GCA_030144865.1 Tinospora cordifolia | reverse complement strand
GGCGTGCAGGACCCAAGGTGAGTAGTTTGACTCAGATGTTTTCTGTGACTTTTATTCCTTACACAAAACTTATATGAAATGACATGGTTTAAATGATTTCACAAGTCTTAGATACATTTGATTGGTTTTGAGATTGGTAAATGTACACCGGTAGTGAGACCATAGGCTCAAGGGCCGAGCTTCGGGGTCAGGGTACTTGATGTGATTGTGATAGACTCGAGGTCCGAACACCAGGGGTTAGGGCATATGATCAGTGCACCTTGCTCACGAACCTAGTCGAGTCATGGCACTCGAGGACTGAGCGAGGGGTTAGGGTAGTCACGAAATACGCCTAGCTTACAACCCGCTCGAGTAGCCAGTATGCCTGACTCAAGACTCACTTGAGCAATGACCATAGGTTGGGTTTGTTGAGTTAACCCAGCCTGGATATGTTTTTCTTATTGGCATGGATTTGAGATGTTTTCTAAAACTAATGCACTGTTTATAACTGTTTTCATACTATGTCATGCTTTCGAATGCCATATTATTTTACTGTTCATGCATACATACATTGTTTTGGAGTATTGGTTATAGTTGACATGCCAATTTTTTCCCTCACTGTGCCACGTTGATTTTAGGCTCATTACTCTATCATCATTTTAGGTTCTACAGCGGCTAAGAAAGGGAAACGCGTAGTGATCGCCTGACTCCCTCACGATTCTGTCCCTGTTCTTTTGATCTTTTGATTAGAAGTTGGTCATTTTATACATATGTAAGGGGTCATTATGTATTTTAAACAAGGTTAATGTTTAATGAAATGTTTCCGCTTTGGATGTTGCTTACTTTTGCTTTTAAGTGTCCCAGTTATTCTGATACCATCTATTGTATGAGTTTTGAAAATGGCTTAACAGTGGTCGAGCGAACTCGGCTTGGTGTGAGGGTTCGTCGGGCCAATGTGCCAGTCGGGCCACTCTTGGCTTAGAGAAGGGGTCCCGATAAGACTTGGTATCAGAGCCCTAGGTTTAAAGGAACTGGAAAATACTAATAAGTGGAGAACCTAGACAATATCAGAATGATTGCGAAAGTAAGCGGGTCCTCAAATAATGAAGAGAGGACTAGCAATCATAAAACATATTTTGAACATAATAGACGATACCAGTAAACTTTCAGAGTCGGGTCTATTTCGAATGTATGAATAACCAACAACCCAATTTAAATTGCAGGTAGACATGCCACCTCAGCAAGATAGAACACCACCTAAGCGAGGCAAACCCCCGCTTGAGCCTATAGAGCCGACACTACCACCACCCCCTCTTGTCCAGCCTGGGCTATACCATATACAGAGGCTTGAAACAGTGATTAAGGCCTCTAAAAAGGCTGCTCAGGCCCAGACGGCCTTATTGATGGAGAGACTTGACTGATTAGAGGTCGACGAGTAGAGGGTCGAACCCATTGCACAGCCTACTCCACCTGAGGCACTGGCTGCTGAGCCACCAGTTGGGCCAGTATTGGCACCCGCAGCCCCAGCCCAGGATAGACAAGGAAAGGGGAGGGCCCATGCTTGGCTACTCAAGAGCTTTATGGATTTGCGCCCTGAGAGATTTAAGGGTGGTATTAGTCTAGAGGTGGCAGAGGACTAGTTGCTAAACATGGAGAAAAACGCCGAGACCCTAAGACTATCAGAGGTAGATCAGGTTCTGTTTTCAGCCCACATGCTAAAGAGTGAGGCTGCTTGATGGTGGCGTTCTACTAGGCATATTGAGGACCCGATCACCTCATGGGCCAGGTTTAGAGAGTTATTTCTAGAGGTTTACATTCCCGAGACTAAGAGGGAACATAAGAAGGTAGAGTTTCTCAGCCAACGCTAGGGGATCATGACCGTGCGAGAGTATACACATCAATTCCTACAACTAGAGGCTTATGCACCTTGGTTGATTGTTGACCAGAGAGAGAGAGCCAGATTCTACCGGTGAGGGTTGAGGGTCACCATCAGGTAGGCGATTTCCACATCCAGGGCCCAGACCCTAGAAGAGATCCAGAGGGAGGCCCTGCGATATGAAATGGATGGTCTAGATAATCGCCCGAAGATTTCTATACCATCTGGCAGTACCCCTCAGCCACAGTTATAACAGTAGGCCGCATCGTAGACTCAGCCATCACACAGAGGTGGGTCTGGAGGTTATCGGAGCCGTGGTCGCTTCCAGAGGCAGAGGAAGAGGAAGTATCATGAGGCACAACCGAGTGGCACTCCTAACTAGACCGCCACCTAGGCAGTAGCACTTGCAGCCACTCCCGTTCAAGCACACCCACCAGTAGAGCAATAGAACACATTTTCAGGGGGCCAAAGTAGGGGTCGTGGTAGAGGTCGTGGGCAGAGTCAGAGCTATCAGGGAAGATAGAGACTGCCCCTTACGTGTCATCAGAGCAGACAAGTTGGACACAAGAAGGCTAAGTTTCTGACTCTTATTGGTGGTCCTAGTTCTTCCGCTCCGATTATTAGAGATAGAGCACAAGCCATCACCCAACTTGACCCTGATTCGATGAGGACCTTGGTGGAAGGTACCGTCTCATTTTGTGACTCATCTATTTATTTATTGATTGATGTTGGTTCTACTCTGTCCTTCATTCTAGATGTGCCGTAGATAGATTGGGACTTAAACCAGTTAGGGCTCCTACTTGGTTGATGTTGAGTACTACTGTCGGGGAACACATCTACCCCAACATGATCTGCGAGAGATGTGTACTTAGGCTAGGAGATTTTGAGACTATAGTAGACCTCCCAGTATTGGAGTTTCTCGAGTTTGATGCCATAATTAGTATGGACTGGCTGGCTACGTACCACGCAGATGTTGACTGCTTTGCCAAGAGGGTTATGTTTCAGATTCTAGGCCAACCCACTGTTGTCTTATGGGATAGAGCTTTAGATAGGCAGAGTACTCAGGTCGGATTAGTGATGCAGCATGAGGTTGACACTTTAGCTAACTTGACGACCATAGATGAGGCACCTGCACGATCGTCTATTGATGAGATCCCAATTGTAAGAAACTTCCCTGATGTGTTCCTTGAGGATCTGCCCAGCTTGCCCCCTAAGCGGGAGATTGACTTTATTATCGAGATCATTCTAGGGGTACGCCTATATCGATTCCTCCTTAAGCATGGCGCCTAAGAAATTGTAGGAATTGAAGGTCCAGCTGGAGGAGTTGTTGAGTAAGGGATTTATTTCCCCTAGTGTGTGACCTTGGGGCATTTCGGTATTGTTTGTGAAGAAGAAGGATGGGAGTTTCCGGCCATGTATTGACTACTGACAGTTGAACAAGGTGACTATCAAGAACAAGTATCCCCTCCCACCTATCGATGACTTGTTTGACCAGCTTAGGGGTGTCTAGGTGTTTTCGAATATTGATTTGAGGTCTAGGTACCATCAGTTGAGAGTCAGGGAGGAAGATGTGCCGAAGACTGTGTTCAACACTAGATATGGGTACTGTGAGTTCTTGGTCATGCCATTTGGTGTGACAAACGCCCCAGCCATGTTTATGGACCTCATGGAGAGGGTGTTCCGGCTGTACCTCGACACTTTTGTGATTATCTTCATCGATGACATCTTGATCTATTCGAGGTCCCACGAGGAGCATGCCGAGCACTTGAGGATCGCACTGCAGACTTTGAGAGAGCATAGATTATATGCTAAGTTCAGCAAGTGCGAGTTTTAGCTATCAGAGGTCCGATTTTTGGGTCACGTGATTAGAGCTAAGGGTATCTTTGTGGACCCCTCTAAGGTTGAGGCAGTTATCAGTTGGCCAAGACCTACCACAGTGACGGAGGTCCGTAGCTTCTTGGGTTTAGCAGGCTATTATTGTCGTTTCGTCTAGAACTTCTCGAGGATTGCTGCTCCGATGACAAAGCTAACCAAGAAGGATGCCCCTTTTGTATGGACTGATAGGTGCGAGAAGGCCTTTCTTGAGCTTAAGCGGAGATTGACATCGGCTCCTGTACTAGTGTTGCCAGAGCCTGACCGAGAGCTGACAATATATAGGGATGCATCACAGATAGGCTTGGGTTGTGTATTAATGCAGGATGATAGGATAGTAACTTTTGCTTCTTGACAGTTGAAAGACCATGAGAGGAACTACCCTGTACATGACTTAGAGTTGGCAGCAGTAGTATTTGCACTTAAGATCCAGCGACATTATCTTTATAAGGAGCGCTTTACGCTCTACTCAGATCATAAGAGCCTCAGGTATTTGTTCTTACAGAAGGATTTGAACATGAGGCAGAGACAATGGATGGAGCTGTTGAAGGATTATGATTTCTCTACTGAGTACCACACGGGAAAGGCTAATGTAGCAGCCAACGCTTTGAGTAGGAAACGGGTTGAGATTGCATATATGGCGAGATATATGTCCCATGAGTGGATGATGTAGATTTTGCTTCAATCATGAGTATCCATGAGTCATCTACTGAGGCTGGAGTCAGTGCACAAATTACAACCCAGCTAGTTCAAATTCAAGAAATCACGGAGGGACAATCTCGTGATACCGACTATTATATGTTCAGGGCTTAGGCAGATGACGCCTCTCGGGGAGAGTGGTCACTGGATTCACGTGGTGCACTGAGGTTCAGGAGACGACTATGAGTACCTGAAGATGCTAGCCTGAGACGCAGTGTGCTCGAGGAGCTATACCAATAAGATATACCAAGATGTTAGACGCACATATTGGTGGCCCAGGATGAAACGAGACATAATAGTCTTCATTCAGAGATGTACACGTGCCAGTAGGTTAAGGCTGAGCACCAGAGACCTGGTGGATCCTTACAACCCTTGTCTATACCGGAGTGGAAGTAGGAGCACATCACTATGGACTTCGTTACAGGACTACCCTGTACACAGCAAAGACATGACGCTATTTGGGTAGTTGTGGACTGTTTGACGAAGTCTGCCCACTTTCCTCCTATGCATACTAAGGATTTAGTGGAACGATTGAGTCGACTTTATATCAGGGAGATTATGAGGCTCCATGGGATTTCCCTATCCATTGTGTCTGATAAAGACGCAAGGTTCACGTCTCGATTTTGGCAGGCATTGCAGACTCAGTTGGCGATGGGGGTGAACCTTACTACAGCATTCCATCCACAAACTAATGGCCAATCTGAGCGTGTGATTCAGATCCTTGAGGATATGCTGCGGTCTTGCATTTTGGGTTTTGGTGGTAGCTAGGAGGGTCACTTGGCTTTATGTGAGTTTGCTTATAATAACAGCTACCAGTCGAGCATTGGGATGGCGCCGTTTGATGCGTTCTATGGTCGACCAGGTAGGTACCTCGCTTGTTGGGCCGAGAAAGGTGACAAAGTAGTCGTAGACCCTACCGCCATACAAGAGTAGAATGAGAAGATATAGAGGATTAAACAAAATCTAAAAGCCACTCAGGACCGACAGAAGAGTTATGCGGATAACTGGAGAAGGGTCCTTGAGTTTGATGTTGGTGACCATGTCCTCCTTTGCATTTCGCCTCGCAAGGGACAAAGACGATTCGGGATTTCAGGGAAGCTCACACCGAGATTTATTAGGCCTTTTGAGATCCTTGAGAGGATAGGCCCCGTTGACTATCGTCTAGCCTTACTGCCATAGTTATCGGGTGTGCATAATGTTTTCCATGTTTCTATGTTGAGAAAATATCACCCTGATCCCTCGCATGTTATTGATTGGAGGCATATTGAGTTGTGAGAGGACTGTACATTTGATGAGATGTCTGTGGCCATTATAGATCTAGCTATGAAGAAGTTGTGCAACAAGGAGATACCGATGGACGAGTGCACTGGCAGTTCCACGGTGTTGAGCAGGATACATGGGAGACGGAGGATTTTATGATCTGTCACTACCATGAGCTGATGAGTGTTGCTTCTTGACTTGTATTACCTGTATCACTGTAAATTTTGAGGACGAAATTTCTTATAAGGAGGGGAGGCTGTGACGACTTGTATTTCGATATACCAAATTTTTGGGTCCAATATATGAAATTTATGAAATTTTAATGGAAATACATGGATTTACCTAAATTCTTCTCAATTTTAAATTAATTATTGGAGGAAATGGGAATAATTGGAAAAAAATATGATTTTGATGAGAAAATACATGAAATTATGGGGAAATGTAATTTCTGGAGAGAAATGATTTTTGGGATTGATTATTGAATTTTTAGAATAATTATGAAATTTTTAAAGTAATTAATGAAAATTTTGAGAGAAAAATGTGATTTTTGGATGATTATTCAATTTTTGAGAAAATAAGTGTATAAATGATAGAAAATGATGTATAATTAAAGATTTTGATGAGAAAATGATGGATTGATCATTTCAATAATTTTAGATAAAAACAATGCCAAATATATATATTTACATAGGTATATACATATATGTATAAGGAAGAAAAAAAAATTAATGGACCTGAGCAGCCCAGGCCCGTCATCGGGCGGGCCGCACAACCACGGGCCAGGCCCGGCACATGAGCCACTCAGCCAATGCGAGCCAAGCTAGCCCTGGGTCGGCCCACGCGCCAACCAGCCCAGCGCCCCCCTCTCTTCCTTTTGTCCCATCTTTCTTCCTGGTTTTCTTCTTCATTTGGTGAGAACCCAACAACTGCAACTCGTTTTTGGCCCCCGAATTTTCTCACTTCGGCAGCTCCGCCGGGCAAGGCTCAAGCAATGAACATCTATGCACCTTGTAGGCAACTCAACGAGCCACGTGGGTGGCCACATGGTGAAGCAATGCCATGTAAGAAGACCCCCCAAACCATGCAACAAACCACCATTTTTGTTGTTATTTGCATGTTTGAGAAACCAACTTCAACTACCTCATTCTCCCTCATCCCTAAGCCAAATTGAGCAAGAGACCACTCCTTGGAAAGCCCTCACACTCCTCTTCAAGTCCCTACAAGCCTCGGCCACCATTGCTCAACCAGTAGAGATGAAACCAGCTAAGAAAACGTGTTGTTTACCACTTGGAAACCCAAAAAAACTACAACTACGAGCTGAACTGAACTTCATGAAGCCGGATCATAACCCATCTGAGGTCCGTTTTGGACGTATTATAGCTTGTTGTAAACTTTGAAGCATCTACATTAACTTTTATTTTGTACAAAATAGCAAACAAACTCTGGAAGTATGTCAAAAATAAGGCCAAAGTGGACTGCTCGCCAACTGTGACAGCAGTGTTGCAGAAAAGTAATGTTGGAGGCAACTTTGAACCACCAGTTGAAGTGGATAGGAGCTTTGGATCAAGCCGAATTTTGGATTGAATAAAGCTCACATTGGGGACTACAAGAAGGTATAAAGTTCAAACAATAACCTTTTGTGAATATGATTTACCATGCTTGCCAATGTGTCTTGTCAGTTAGGATTCTAGGACTTAGAATATTTTCTTAAAAATTCCTTAGGTTTGCTATGATGGAACTTGTAATTGAGGGTGATTAGGGTTATACTTACTCGTTGTTTTAGATGATGCGTAATAGACTAGTGTTCAGGGATTTGAAACCTTTCAAAATCAGTAAAATAGACCCTCGGATCAGTGTTGTAGAGAGGGAAAGTTAGGCACTTAAAAAGCTTAGAAAATTGGGAAATTGGAAAAACATGTTTCAGGACTGAAATGTGAAGAGTCAATTGAGTGACCAAAAATGATTATTTTGGGCTGAGATTTGGTGAAAAGGTCACAAGATATGCCTAGAATGTACATGCCAAATTCAGACCATTCTGAGTTTCAGAGGTAGGTCAATTGGAGAACTTAATGACTGCCTATCACATGTAGTCCGAAGAAACCAAATATCCTGATATCACTATTGGAAAACATATCAAACGAGGTCAAAAAATTGTGAAATAAAATTTTGGTAACTTTTGGGAAGAATAGATCAAATCTGAAAATTTGTACATAAATCCAACGTTTGGATTGATCACAGGATATTTGAAAATTTTATTGCTGGGAAGTGTGAGCCTAGAAGTTCCTGTGATTCAACTGAACATTCTAGGATTAAATTAAATGACCAGACCTCAGTATATTGAGCTGACGTTTGGTAGAGAGATTCCTAACTATGTCTAGATTATGCCTACGAAATTTCAGAGCATTCTGATATGGATAAGTGGGTCATATTAGGCAAATAGTCACTGCCTATCACATAAAATCTGAGAACACAAAGACCCTGATATCTCAGTTAAAACCACTATCCAATGAAGTCCTAAAATAATGATCTAAAATTCTTGGGAAGATTTGAAGAGTGTAGAACAGATTTGGATAATCTGATACAAATCTAATGTATGGATTGCGTACAGAGAAATCAGAAAAATTGTTGCACAGTTAGGGCCATAAGCTAAAGATGTGCCTAAGTGATGGGAATTGGGGATTTTGACCTTTCTAACCCAATTTTGACCCGAATGGCCTATGTTGACCCAATTTGGGCACAAATTGTTCAAAAGTGACTAGAATGACCACATTGACCAGAATTGACTAGGGTTGACCAAGTTTGACCGATCGACCGAAACGACCCAGGTCAATCGTGATAGAGTAGGGACAGCGAAATTAGAGATTAGGCCACTGCATGAATAAAACTGAGATTAAGTTTAATTGATGCAGATTCGAGAGAGTACTATGGGACTGGATCGATTGTCGATAGGACATCGGCGTGCAGGACCCAAGGTGAGTAGTTTGACTCAGGTGTTTTCTGTGACTTTTATTCCTTACACAAAACTTATATGAAATGACATGGTTTAAATGGTTTCACAAGTCTTAGATACATCTGATTGGCTTTGAGATTGGTAGATGTACACTGATAGTGAGACAATAGGCTTGAGGGCCGAGTGTCGGGGTCAGGATACTTGATGTGATTATGATAGACTTGTGGTCTGAGCGCCAGGGGTTAGGGCATATGATTAGTGCGCCTAGCTCACAAACCCGTTCGAGTTATGGCACTCGAGGACTGAGCGAGGGGTTAGGGTATTCGCGGATACGCCTGGCTCACGACCTGCTCGAGTAGCCAATACACCTGACTCAAGACCCACTCGAGCAATGACTATAGGTTGGGTTTGTTGAGTTAACCTAGCCTGGATATGTTTTCTTATCGGCATGGATTTGAGATGTTTTCTGAAACTGATGCACTGTTTATAACTGTTTTCGTACTTTGCCATGCTTTCGAATGCCATATTATTTTTACTGCTCATGCATACATGCATTATTTTGGAGTACTGGTTATAGTTGACATGCTGATCTTTCTACTCACTAAGCCACGTTGATTTTAGGCTCACTACTCTATCATCATTTCAGGTTCTACAGCGGCTGACAAAGGGAAAGGCGTAGTGATCACTTGACTCCCTCACAATTCTGTCCCTGTTCTGTTGATCTTTTGATTAAAGGTTGGTCATTCTGTACATATGTAAGGGGTCATTATGTATTTTGGACAAGACTAATGTTTAATGAAATGTTTTCGCTTTGGATGTTGCTTACTTTTGCTTTTAAGTGTCCTAGTTATTCTGATATCGTCTATTGTATAAGTTTTGAAAAGGGCTTAATAGTGGTCCAGTGAACTCAACTTGGTGAGAGGGTTCTTCAGGCCACTGTGTCTGTCGGGCCGTTCTTGGCTTAGAGAAGGGGTCCCGACACATAGTCCATTTATCCTTATTTGTGTTGTAGGATATTTTGAAGTTCCATATGCTAAAAGAAGAGAGTTCAATATGGCTTCTCATTTCCATGATATGAGACCTCACACTCTTTGGACTGTTAAGAATTATTTTAGAGAACCTCTTGGTAAAAGTGTTGACCAAGGCTATATCAGAGGTAGCGAATTGCTCCTCAATAGCCTTAAGATAATCCTTAGCCTTATAACAATCTAAAATGGATTCTTGTATACTTTCAGAAACATGTGACTTAGACACCATAAAACTTAAGTGATTAGATCACGCTCATTTGTCATATGTCGCTCTTTCCTTTGGCATACTAGATTCTGTATCTAGCGGAGGCTCATACACCAATTCAACATCCATACACCTTAAATACAAGATTATTTTATCCATCCAATCAAGAAAAAATTTCATCATCAAGAATGAAGATAATGTTGTGTCCATTTCTACTTTCATAGTAGATGAAACAATTTTTTATTTGTTTAATGCTTCTTCATGAAATAACAGTGCTAGTAAGTAAAAAGATACAATTAATTTTATAACCATTACCGTGACAACCCATGTTTCGATACACAAAAATTTTCGGGTCCGATGTATGTATTTTCAAAAATTTTAATGGAAATACATGGATTTATCTCAATTTTTTCTCAATTTTAAATTATTTATTAGAGAAAATTAGAATAATGGAAAAAAATATAGTTTTGAGGAGAAATACTTGAAATCTATGAAATGGGAAATAATTTTTAGGATTGATTATTGAATTTTTAGAATAATTATAGAATTTTTAGAGAAATCTATGAAATTTTTGGGAGAAAAATGAAATTTTTGGAGGATTATTCAATTATTGAAAAAATTAATTATATAAATAATGGAAATGGGGTATAATTGGAAGATTTTGATGAAAAATGATTGAATAAGTGATTTTGATAATTTTAGAAAAATATGATAAAATTCGTATATATATATATATATATATATATGTATGTATTTCTAGAAAAGAAAGGGAAAAGAACAAATAAAAAAAAGGAAAATGGTTGCCCAGCCACATGGGCTAGGCGCATCGGCCCAGGCCCATGTGGATTGGGTAAGAGGGGCATGGGCCGTGAGGCCTATGCGGTCTGCCTGGGTGCACGGGCCTCTCGGCCTGCGTAGGTTGGGCCCAGGGCGCTTGGCGGCCCAGGCGCAACCCCAAACCCCCTTCTTCCTTTCGAATTTTAAGCGATTTTTGCCATGCAAGCACTCCCTCCATGCAACAAAACTACCACTTGAGCAAGAGTTCCTGATTTTCCAGATTTTTCTTCCATCATCTAAAACCTGTAACTTCTTCGTTTGACTTCCGTTTTGAGTGTTCTAAGGCTCTTTGAAAAGCTCTTACCACCATCTACAAAGTCCCACAAGCAACTTGTTGAATCTCGAAACCATTTGAAGTTGAAACAACCAAGAAGAGGGGATGTTAGTCAAGTTTCAAACCTAGAAAACAGAAAAATTGTGCTGAATCAATCTTTGGAGCTTCGATTCCTAGGCCATTTCAAGTCTGTTCTAGAGGTAAAACCCCTCTTTTTCTTCCTTATTACGTGTGCTTCCATGTTCAAGTGATGGAAATCAAATACTGAAACTTTAAATCTGCTTTATAAGACTATGAAAGTGACTATCTGATTAATTGTTTTGATAGTTTCTACAGAAAGCAAATTGTGGACCAGATTGGGAGCATTGTTTGGGGTACTTAGAGGAGTCCGTTTGGACTAAGATCATAGGCATTTTGAACTCCATACTTGGGACTACAAAAGGGTAAAAACCCAAAAGCCTTTGTGGTTTAGATTGTACATGCTTGCAAACATGCCTTGTTAGTTAAGTATTATGGGACTTAGAAAAAATTCTAGCACACCCTTATACACACCATGATTTGGAGTTGTGTTTGAGAGCAAATATGATTAGGGTTGCTTTCTATTTTGAGTAAGACTTAATTAATCAAAATTCTAGGAACTAAACTCTTGCAAAAACAACAAGAAATAGCCTCGGATTGATGTTGGAACCAAAGCACATAGGTACTTGAAAACCATTGGAGATTTGAGTCATTGAACAATCTGTTACGTGAACAGAAAAGTAGGGGACTAGTTAACTGACAAATGAAGGCAATTTGAGCTAACATTTTGTGAAGAGGTCATTGGACATATCAATAGTAAGTGTCCCAAATTTCAGGGCATTCTGAATTTGGGAAGTAGGTCAACCATTGCACTAAGTGACTGCCTATCACAGAGAATACAGGATTTTACAGTCCTTATTAATACACTTAGAAACCCTACGGTGTCCAAAAATCATGAAATAAAGTTCTAGTGTTTAGGAAGTCAAGATGAAATCTAGGAAGTTTTGCGTAAATCTGACTTACGGATTGATTGCAGAAAAATCGGCAAGTTCGCTGCGCAAGAAAGCAAAGAACTCAAAATTTGGCTAAGTGTTGGAAATAGGGCATTTTGACCCAAATGACCTCATTTTGACCCAATTGACCTATTTTGACCCGATTTGGGCACAAATTGACCAAGAGTGACTAGATTGACCACATTGACCAGAGTTGATCAGGTTTGTCCAATTGACCAAACATTAACTGAGACGATTGGGTCGATTGAAACTGAATAGGGACAGTGAGATTAGAAATTAGACCACTATATGGATAGAACTGAGATTTAGTTAAATTGATGCATATTCGAGTGAGTACTACGGGACTGGGCCTGTTGTCGACGGGACATCGATGCGCAGGACCTGAGGTGAGTAGTTTGATTCATACGTTCTCTGTAATTCGTATTCTTTGCATAAAACTTGTGTGAAATGACATGGTCTAAATGGTTTCACGAGATTTAGATACATCTTATTAGTTTTGAGATGTGTAGATGTACACTGGTAGTGAGACCATAGGCTCAAGGGCCGAGTCGGGGTCAGGGTACTTGATGTGATTGAGATTAGACTCGAGGTATGAGCGTCAGGGGTTAGGACATATAATCAGTGAACCTAGCCACCAAACCCGCTTGAGTCATGGCACTCGAGGACCGAGCGCGGGGTTAGGGTATTCGTGGAGTACACCTAGCTTACGACCCACTCGAGTGGCCAGTACACTTGACCCAGGACCCGCTCGAGTGATGACCATAGGTTGGGTTTGTTGAGTTAACCCTAACATTGATATGTTTTTGACTGGTATGGATTTAAAATGTTTTTACAATGGTTGCATTATTTATAACTGTTTTGTACCATGCCATGCATTTAAATTTTACAGTATTTCTGCTGCTCATGCATACATGCATTGTTTTGGAGTATTGGTTATAGTTAACATGCTGGGCTTTCTACTCACTGAGCCACATTGATTTAGGTTCACTACTCTATCACTATTTCAGGTTCTTCAGTGGCTGATAAAGGGAAAGGCATAGTGATCGCCTAACTCCCTAAGGACTCCTGTCTCCTTTCTTTTTGGTCTCTAATTTGGAGGTTGGTCATTCCTTGTACAAGTGTAAATGGTCAATTTTGTATTTTGGACAAGACATATATGTAATGAAATTTTTTCTCTTTCGTATGTTGCTTACTTTTGCTTTTAAGCGTTCCAATTATTCTGATATTGTTTGTTACATGAGATTGAAAAAGGGCTTAACAATGTTTAAGTAAACTTGACATGGTGAGTGAGTTCATCAAACCACTGTGCTAGTCGAGCCGCCCTTGGCTTAAAGAAGGGGTCCTGACAAGACTTGGTATCAGAGCCCTAGGTTCAAAGGGACTGAAAAATACTAATAAGTGAAGAACTTAGACGATATCAAAGTGATTGCGAAGGTAAGCGAGTCATCGAATAAAGAAGAAAAAACTAGCAATCATAAAACATACTTTGAACAGAACATACAATGCTAGTAAACTCTTAGAGTCGAATCTATTTTGAATATATGAATAACCAACAATCCAATTTCAACTGCAAATTAATATGCCACCTCGGCGAGGTAGAGCACCACCTAGGCAAGGCAGACCACCGCTCGAACCTAGGGAGCCGACACTAACACCACCACCCCCTCCTGTTCAGCCCGCACTAGACCAAATACAGAGACTCAAGGCAGTGATTAGGGCATCTAACGAAGCTGCTCAGGCCCAGACAACCCCACTAATGGAGAGGCTAGACTGATTGGAGGCTAATAGGCAGAGAGTCGAGCCAATAGTGTAACCTGCTCCACCTATGCCACTGGCTGCTAAGCCACCAGTTGGGCCGGTAGTAGCACTTGTAGCCCCAGCCCAAGATAGACAGGGAGACGAGAGAGCCCATGCCTAACTCCTCAAGAGCTTCATGGATTTGTGCCCTGAGAAGTTCAAAGGCGACATCAATTTAAAGGCAACAGAGGACTGGTTACTGAGTATCGAGAAAATGTCAAGACCTTGAGACTACCTAAGGCAGATGAAGTGCTGTTTTCAGCCCATATGTTAGAGAGCGAAGCTGCTAGATGGTGGCGTTCTACCAGGACCATTGAGAGCCCAATCACTTTATGGGCCAGGTTCATAGAGTTGTTTCTAGAGGCGTACGTTCTCGAGACTTAGAGGAAACGTAAGAGGGTGGAGTTTCTAAGCCTGCGCTTGGGGACCATGACCGTGCGAGAGTATACACATCGGTTCCTGTAGCTGGAGGCTTATGCAACTGGGTTGATTGCTGACCACAGAGATAGAGCCAGATTCTATTGACGTGGGCTGAGGATCACCATCAGGCAGGTGACTTCCACATCCAGGGCCCAGACATTAGAGGAGATTCAGAGGGAGGCCATGTGGCATGAAATGGATGGTTTGGATTAGCGCCCTGAGATTTCTGTAGTATCTGGCGGTACCCCTCAGCCACAGCCACAGCAGCAGGCCATATTACAGACTCAACCATCACACAGAGGTGAGTTTGAGGGTCATCGAGGTCGTGTTGTTTTAAAAGGCAGATGAAGATGAAGTATTATGAAACATAGTTGAGCAACACTTCCAGCCAGACCACCACCCAGGCAGTAGCACTTGCAGCCACTCTCGTGCAGCCACATCCACCAATAGAGCAGCAGAGCACATTTTTTGGAACCCAGGGCAGAGGTCGTGGACAACATCAGACCAATCAGGGAGCACAGAGGCCACCACTTACTTGCTATCAGTGTGGACAGGTTGGGCACAAGAGGGCTAAGTGTCTGACTCTTACAGTGAGTCCTAGCTCTTCCGCCCTGATTATCAGAGATAGAGCACAGGCCATCACCCAGCCTGACCCTGATTCGACGAGGACCTTGGTGGAAAGTACCATCTCACTATGTGATTCATCTGTTTATGTATTGATTGATACTGGTTCTACTTTGTCCTTCATTTCTGGATGTGTCGTAAATAGATTGGAACTTAGACCAGTTTGGGCTCCTACTTAGTTGATTTTGAGCACTGCTGTTGGGGAACGTATCTACCCCAACATGATCTGTAAAAGATGTGTACTTAGACTAGGAGATTTTGAGACTATGGTAGACCTCCGAATGTTGGAGTTTCTTGAGTTTGATGCCATACTTAATATAAACTGGCTGGCTGTGTACCATGCATATGTTGACTGCTTTTCCATGAGGGTTGTGTTTCAAATTCTAGGCCAACCCACTATTGTCTTCCAGGGTAGAGCTTTTGATAGGCAGTGTACTCAGAGCCGATTGGTGATGCAACGTAAGATTGATACTCTAGCTGGTTTGACGATCATAGATGAGGTACCTACACGACTGTCTATTGATGAGATCCCAGTTGTCAGAGACTTCCCTGACGTGTTCCCTGAGGATCTACCTGGTTTGCCCCCTAAGCGGGAGATCGACTTTATTATCGAGATCATTCTAGGGATGCGACCTATATCGATTCATCCTTATAGCATGGCGCTTGAGATATTGCAAGAATTGAAAGTCCAACTGGAGTAGTTGTTGAGTAAAGGCTTTATTTCCCCTAGTGTGTCACCTTGGGGCGTTCTAGTATTGTTTGTGAAGAAGAAAGACGGGAGCCTCCGCCTATGTATTGACTACCGGTAGCTGAACAAGGTGAGGATCAAGAACAAATATCCCCTCCCACGTATCGATGACTTATTTGACTAGCTTAGAGGTGCCAAGGTGTTCTCAAAGATTGATCTAAGATCCGGGTACCATAAGCTAAGAATTATGGAGGAAGATGTGCCGAAAACTGTTCCGCACTAGATATGGGCACTATGAGTTCTTGGTCATGCCGTTCGGTGTGACAAATGCCCCAGCCATGTTTATAGATTTCATGCAGAGGGTGTTCCGGCCATACCTTGACACTTTTGTGATTATCTTCATCGATGACATCTTGATCTATTTGAGGTCCCACGAGGAGCATGTCGAACACTTGATGATCGCACTACAAACTTTGAGAGAGCATAGATTATATGCTAAGTTCAGCAAGTATGAGTTTTGGCTATCAGAGGTTCGATTTTTGGGTCACGAGGCTAGAGCTGAGGGTATCTCTGTGGAGCCAAGTAAGGTCGAAGCGGTGATCAGTTGGTCGAGACCTACCATAGTGATCAAGATTCGTAGCCTCTTGGGTTTAGCAGGCTATTATCGTCGTCTCGTCTATAACTTCTCGAAGATTGCAGCTCCGATGATGAAGCTAACCAAGAAGGATGCCCCTTTTGTATGGACTAATAGGTGCGAGGAGGCTTTTCTATAGCTTAAGCGAAGATTGACATCAGTTCCAGTACTAGTGTTAGTAGAGCCCGACCGAGAGCTGACCATATATATTGATGCATCACAGATTGGTTTGGGCTGTGTATTGATGCAAGATGAGAGGATAGTAGCTTTAGCCTCTCAGCAATTGAAGGATCATAAGAAGAACTACCCTGTACATGACTTAGAGCTGGCAACAGTAGTATTCGCACTTAAGATCTGGTGACATTACCTTTACGGCAAGCATTTCACACTCTATTCAAATCATAAGAGCCTCAGGTATTTGTTCTCACAGAAGGATCTGAACATGAGACAGAGGCGATGGATGGAGCTGCTAAAGGACAATAATTTTTTTATCTAGTACCACCCAGGGAAGGCTAATGTAGTAGCTGATGCTTTGAGTAGGAAAAGGGTCGAGATTGCATACGTGGCGAGACATATGTCCCATGAATTGATAATGCTTGATTTTGCTTCGATCATGAGTATCTATGAGTACCACCCGGGGAAGGTTACTGTAGTGGTTAATGCTTTTAATAGGAAACGAGTCGAGACTGCATATATGGCGAAACATATGTCCCATGAATTGATGATGCTTGATTTTGCTTCGATCATGAGTCATCTATTGAGGCCAGAGTTAGTGCACAAATTACAACCCAGCCAGTTCAGATTCAGAAGATCACGGAGGGACAACCTCGTGATACCGACTTTGACATGTTCAGGGCTTGGACAAATGACGTTACTCGAGGGGAGTGGTCACTGGATTCACAGGGTGCACTAAGGTTCAGGGGATGGCTATGGGTACTAAATGACACTAGTCTAAGATGCAGTGTGCTCAAGGAGCTACACCGATCAAGATATGTTGTTCATCTGGGTGTCAATAAGATGTACCAAGATGCCAAACGAACATATTGGTGGCCTAGGATAAAAAGACATAGCAGTCTTCATTCAGAGATGTAATACGTGCCAGGAGGTCAAGGCTAAACACCAGAGACCTGATGGATTCTTACAGCCCTTGTCTATACTGGAGTGGAAATGGGAGCACATCACTATGGACTTCGTTACAGGACTACCCCTTACATAGTGGAGACATGATACTATTTGGATAGTTATTGACCATTTAACGAAGTCTGCCCACTTTCTTCCTATGCATGCCAAGGATTCAGTGGAGCGATTGAGCTGACTTTATGTTAGAGAGATTATGAGG
This sequence comes from Tinospora cordifolia, assembly GCA_030144865.1. Lineage (NCBI taxonomy): Eukaryota > Viridiplantae > Streptophyta > Magnoliopsida > Ranunculales > Menispermaceae > Tinospora > Tinospora cordifolia. The sequence goes on along the minus strand of JAJIYU010007483.1, from coordinate 1,600 downwards.
TTCCATGGGGTTCCCCTATCTATTGTTTCTAACAAAGACGTAAGGTTTACACCCCAATTTTGGCAGGCATTACAAACTCAGTTGGAGATGAGGGTGAACCTTAGTACAGCATTCCATCCACAGACTGATGGTTAGTCTGAGCGTGTGATCCAGATCCTTGAGGATATGCTGAGGTCTTGTATTTTGGATTTTGGTACTAGCTGGGAGGATCACTTGGCTCTATGTGAGTTCGTTTATAATAACAGCTACCAGTCGAGCATTGGAATGGCGTCGCTTGAGGCGTTGTATGGTCAACCATGCAAGTCTCCCGCCTACTAGGCTAAGACAGGTGACAAAGCAGTCTTAAGCCCTGCCTTCATATAAGAGCAGAATAAAAAGATACAAAGGATTAGACAGAATATGAAGGCCGCTCAGGACCGACAGAAGAATTATTCAAATAATCGGAGAAGGGTCCTTGAGTTTGATGTTGGTGACCATGTCCTCCTTCGCATTTCACCTCGTAAGAGGCAGACACACTTCGAGATTTTAGGAAAGCTCGCACTGAGATATATTAGGAATTTAGAGATCCTTGAGAGAATAGGTCTCGTTGCTTATCGGCTAGCGTTACCACCATAGCTATCGAGTGTGCATAATGTATTTCATGTTTCTATGCTGAAGAAATATCACCCCGATCCCTCGCATGTTATTGATTGGAGGCATATTGAGCTGCGAGAGGATTGTACATTTGATGAGATGGTTGTGGCCATCATAGATCAAGCTGTGAAGAGGTTGCACAATAAGGAGATACCGATGGTACGAATGTGCTGGCAGTCCCATGGTGCTGAGCAAGATACATGGGAGACTGAAGATTTTATGATCCGCCACTAACCTGAGTTGATGAGTATTGCTCTTTGACTTGTATTATCTATATCACTGTAAATTTTGAAGACGAAATTTCTTATAAGAAGGGGAGGCTGTGACGACCCATGTTTTGATATACAAAAATTTTTGGGTGCGATATATGTATTTTCAGTAATTTTAATGGAAATACATAGATTTATCTCAATTTTCTCTCAATTTTAAATTATTTATTAGAGAAAATTAGAATAATGAGAAAAAAAGATATAATTTTGAGGAGAAATATATGAAATTATAAGAAAAATATAATTTTTGGAGAGAAATAATCTTTAAGATTGATTATTAAATTTTTAAAATAATTATAGAATTTTTATAGAAATCTATGGAATTTTTGGGAGAAAATGAAAATTTTGGAGGATTATTCAATTATTGGGAAAAATAATGGAAATGGGTTATAATTGGAAGATTTCGATGGAAAATGATTGAATAAGTGATTTTGATAATTTTAGAAAAAAACTGATAAAATTCGGATATATGTATGTATTTGTAGAAAAGAAAGTGAAAGGAACAAATAAAAAAAAAAGGAAAATGGCTGCCCAGCCACATGGGCCGGGTGCATCAGTCTAGGCCTTTGTGGGCTGAGCGAGAGGCACACAGGCCTCTCGGCTTGTGTGGGTCGAGCCCAGGTGCCCCTTCGCCCCCCCCCCCCCCCACCCCCCCCCCAACGCCCAGCGACCTCCTCGCCCCCCCCCCCCGCCCCCGC
>JAJIYU010007482.1:0-19249 GCA_030144865.1 Tinospora cordifolia | reverse complement strand
CCGACCCGGCTTGCCGGTTTCTTTTTATTTGATTGATGATTTTGAACTGGGATTCCAAAAAGTGATCCCACTTGATAGATAGATAGGGGGTTTGAGTTTCCAAGAGTGATTGTTTCTCCCCACGATGTGGAACACAGGGATTAAACTCTTTCGGTCTGAATGTCAACCAAAACAAGAAATTGTTTGAATCGCCTAATGTACAAAAGTTTTTTACATGCTTGGTTTGTTTGAATTGAAATAATGATTTAAATGTTAGAAAGATCTACTGGGCTGTGTGCTCACCCTTCCTTTTATTTTTTCAGGGAATTAAATTACATGAAGATCATGAATATTAGTTAACTTCTTTTTATTTAAAAAGTTTCTAATTTTTATGTAAGGGCATGTTGCCCAAGTTTTAAGATTTCCACTGTAATATTTTTTTAAATTATGTACTCAATTTTATTTAAGTAATTGAGTTTATGAATTTCAGTTATTTTTTATACTATTGTCTTATTAAATTCTTAATTTTAAAGTTGTGTACGGTTAAATATGGTCAAGGCATGAAATGACTGAAATAGAAAGTCAAGTGTGTGTCGCTTGTAATATAACACCGGCCCGGCCCGCCGTTTGGTTTAGTCCACTGTCAAGAAAAATGGGGGATGCGTCCAATGCTTAATGATGTGGGGGTTGGGGTGTTACACAAGTCCTTGCTTTCTCTACCTCCCTCTTGGCATCTTTCTTTTTCTTTAATTGTTCTAAATTGCAACTAGAATAGTAGTAACTAAGTACTACACAAATTTCTGTGCTAGTAGTTGGAAAAAACTAAAGGAGATTCAACTGAAGGTTCAAAAAGGAGTTTGCTATTTAAGGTGGAGATGATTTTTAACTTTTACTTTGTTATTTTGATTTAAACAAGGCTTACATGTATTTGATGCTTTGAATATGCATAGTAATTACTATACATGCTATGTAAAATATGCATGCTTGGGCTTTAGATTAATAAACATGTATGCTATGTGATGAAATGATCCATGCTATGTTGCTATTATGCTCACATGTTTAATTTTTGTTTAAGTTTAGTTTATTTACATGAATGTTACATTTTTATATTTAATCAAAGATTAATTGAGATTCTAACCATGTACCAGCATGAAAAAAGATTTTTTTTCGTGTGTGTTCTAACCATGTTAAACCTTTGACTTATAACTGAATGTCAGGATTGACTCTAGAGTAAACTTAGTTTTTAGGAATGATCCCACTTCAAAGAAATGGGTTTGAGTTTTAGGAATGGTCTCTCTCCCTAGATCTGGAGCATAGAGGTTGATCCCTTTCGGTCTTAATTACAATTGAAAATAATGAACTGTTTGAATCACATAATATTTGAAAGTGCTTAATATGTTTGTCTTATTTATTAAAATATTGATTTAAATATTTGGAATGATCCACCGGGCTTCAAGCTCACCCCTTCTTTTTAATCTTTCAGGAAATTGATGTATCAAGACCTCATGGAAGACTCTTTGACTATTTTCTTTATATGAGATTTTATAAAATTGTAAGGCATATTGACCCAATTTATTTTATTAAAGTTTTGAAGTTATTTTTTAGTGTAATGAACACAAAGGCTATGTACTTTTAAATTTTAAAAATAATTAATAATATAAAATTATTCTATTTAAATGTTTCTAAATGTTTAATTCTTTGAATTATGACATGAGTTAATATTATTCAGAAAGTTCCAAGGATTTGAAAATTTGAATTAATTAATGATATGAGATTTTATTTATATCATGGTGTTGTTATTATTTTTCATGAAATATATTTGTGCATAAGTTAATGTACTAAAAAATTCTAAGGATTCGGGAAGGAAAAAGAAAAGAGATAACGTAACACAGGCCCCGCCTCCCTAGTGGACCAAAAATAAAAAGAAAATATCGTCAGATGATATGGGACCGGGGCATAGAAGGAGGGGTGTTACACTTGATTGCAGATTCGCTTGTAAAAGAATTATCACTTAAGGTCTTTCATGAGCACATTGCTCATGTGAGTGTTGTATCTTTAAAGGATATATAGATTTAGTGGGAGTTTGTGCTTAACTATATTGTGGATACAAACAAGTATTACAATTAATTTTTAGTTATGATTTATATATAATTTGGTTACCTTTAGTTATAAAGTGTTTGACTAATTTTTTTTTTCTCTAAATTTACTTTAAAAAATTGATTTTGCTAAGGTATAAGGTTGAACTAGTTAAAAATATGCATGCTATATATGATCACGCTACATGAAATTTTCATGCTACACATCCATATTTGATCCATGTTGTTTACTTATATCAATATATAAGACCATTTATAGGTTTGGTTATGTTAAAGCTAGTTTGATCCCATGTTTATATAATTGATGGGCCAAACTTTTTTTAAAGTACATTTAGCAATGATGACAAATTCTTGAGTACTCGTAAGATTATTTTTTATGTATAATTATAATGTAAAACATATAGTTTAACTGGGAGATCATTAGATTTTAATTGAACATGTGAGCTTATATATAAATATAATTGAATATTTAAAACCTATAATATAAAGTTAAGCTCATTCAATGTAATCAAATGATATTTAAGTTTTGTGAGCCTAAATAATAGAATTGTGAGTATTTATGAGTAGGCATCAAAATTATTATTTCTATTTTTGTAATGAGTCAAATATATAAATTAATAATTACGGGTGATATCTAGTTTGCTTATAGGGTTATGGTCCCAAATCAAATGTAGATTTTCTATTTTATTTGACATCGTACTATTAGAGAAAAATCTCATGACTATACATTAATTTGGAAGACTTATCACTGTACTCGTAAGTTTATGTATTAACAAATTTATGTATTAACTGACATGATATTCTAATTTGGATACACCTCTATTCAAGTTTATGTATTAGCAAAAACAACATTATTGTCGAGATGATTTCCAGGTTTAACCCATATCCCCAACAACTTATTTTCAAATTTACGAGTACCAGCCATTCAATTTTCTTATCCGAAGTGTCTCTTATAGTTAAAGACTGTAATTCACTCACCAAAAGCACCAAAGCTTCGATTTTGCACTATCTGTTCTATTTCCAGGTTCAATTGTTTGATGAGCAACTAGTCTTATGTGTCATCTCCTGCATCGGAATTTCGCTATCTTCAGACACCAGTCATGGCTATACTAGTACAACCTCTATACTTTCCAATCACCGTTTCTTCTGCTCTAATTTCAAGACCCTTTTCGTCTCTTAAATCAACTCAACCAAATCTTTCTTCAACACCCTTCTTTTTCTCTGAATCGATCCCCATTGCACTTCAAATCCCATCATTGTTAATCCCTATTGGAACCCACAGATTAAAGCATTTTTCCATCAGAAGTCATGATCTTCTCAACTCCACAGCAATTTCTTCTTTTAAGGGTGCATGTTTAACCTTAGGCCTAATTGTTTCGACCCAAGTTATTGGAGGCTTGGCTGCTTCTGCTGTTGAAATACCCTTTTTGAACGATTCTTCTTTTCAATTTAATGAGCCCCGAAATGCTCTCTCTCTTCCTACCTGGGCTATTCATGTCTCCAGTGTTGTTGAGTGGTATGAGAAATTAAAAAACTCTTTGTTAGCGTTAACTTTTTTATTTTATTTTTCTCATAATTGGTGTTTTGATTTCGATAGGATTACCGCCATGTTTCTGGTTTGGCAATATGGGGAGAAATCTGGGTATGAATCTTGGAAGGGCCTTTCTTGGGGTATGGTAAGTAAGCTCGTCGGACATTTTTGTTCCTTAGAAATTAATCCTCTTTTTGTTTGCTTCCTCTCTGTTTCTTTTTTTTTGCTTTGTGGTGTATGTTCTTGATTATGTAATATTTGGTGCTTTGTTACATGGGTCGAATTGAAGGGCAATCTTGTAAAGGAGTTGCTAAAGCCTGAATTATTGGTTGTCTTTTGAAGTTGCATTGAATTGGGTTGTGCAGTTGTAGAGACTATTGATTATTTTATACTAATATATTCTACTTGATTGTTTGATTTCTAGTGCTACTATGACAACTTGGTATTCTCTGTCCTTCTCTTTCCATTTATTCCATTGACGTGACTTCTTGTTTCTCCTTACTTCATACTTTCTTTATATATTTACTTTGGGATTTATAACAATGTCTTCGTCTCTTTTTTTCATTTCTTCATTCTTATTTTTATTCTTTCTCTCTTATGGTTTTGCAACACTTAAAATTCATGTGCATTAGTAAAGAGGACCGTCCTTGGGCATTCAATGGATTTGGTAATATACTCTTTTTTTTATGAATGATTGATGCGTTATTTGTCTTGGTGTTTGATGCATTACACACTGCTATAAGTACACACACACACAAAAAAAAAAAAAACAAAAAAAACAAAAAAAAAAAGAGAGAGAAAAAAGGTAAAAAACACACTATCATATAAGTGCGATCCATATGACATGGTTTTACACCGTGAATTCCTTTTCTTTTCTTTTCTTTTTTCCTGACAAATTGACGCAATTAATTTTGTATTCTTACTCTCTTTCTATATGTGAAAGTTCAGTGAATTGTTTTATATCTACTCAAGTTTTATTCATTACACATGTTGTTTTAGTGATGGAGAACATAATCCGTGGAGATAAAATTTTCCTTACCTTTTCTTTCTATAAGCATTTGACTTTTGCGAGTAGGTGTCATATTTCTTTTATTTGGATCTCTTCACAGGGTGGATAGCTTTATGACTTGCTCCTTTATTTGTACATGGAATGTGTTTTAATATTATTTGAACTCTCTAGCATAAAATAAAATTAATAGGACGACTATTCTCGTTTTTGGTTGATTCGATCAAGGGAAAATTATTCAAATGATTAATCCTAGTCGCCTCTTCATTGCCCCATTGATTTCAAGATATAGGAGTTAGTTTAACGTACATTTCAAATATAACAGCGTGTTTATAGTTACCCTAGATGACTTATATTTCTTCTTCAGTTGATGATATTTGCCTCTAAATACAAGTTTATTGTATTTTTTTTTTTTTGTTGTTGTTTTTTTCTGATGATGGATGAGCAATTCATTGAGAAGAGACAGATAATACTGTTGGAGTCTAAGAGCATAATCATTGGAAGTTGAATATCGTCTTTTGCAATCTAAACTCAAATCGAGCTAATGATATCTTCTAGCAACGGAAGCCAAATCTTCAGATGAGAAATTACTAAATTATAGTATGATTAAAGCTGGACATGAACATCTCAACTAACCAATCACCTAAAACTTTAAAAGCTTTCATTCTACTTAATGAACCGACATGGGTTCTCTTAATATTCTCCAAGCTTTTAAGAATACCATCATAAGAAGAGAAAAGCGTGGTGTAAGATCTTTATATGTTGAAAGGCTTGATATAATTAATATGTTTGCTTATATACATAGCTGGCCTCTATTTATAAGCCATAGCTTTTAACTAAAATAGTTTGTGACATGGTTGTGATTTTAGAGGTCTCGTGTTTAAACCGCATATGCGACAAGCATTTGCTTGTTTTTCTCTTCAATTATAACTTTCATCTTGTTATAAATCTAGTTCATATATCATCATGCATGCGAAGGGAAATCTTAATATCTATTTTTCTCTTGCTATGCCTGAGCCTTAGCTTAGAAGCCATAGCTTTCAGGTCAAGCAATTGTTAAAATATGCTTGTGAAAGATTGTAGCCTGTGATTGACATCTATCCTAACTAAAAGATACTTTTATGCTTATTCTAATGCTGATGTTGGGCATGTACATGGCTTTTTCAACGTTATATTAATATTTATATTCAACTTGTGTTTATTTTCTAGGCCGTTTTAAACATTATATGTATGATTGATTCAGGTACCATTGCTTGGTGGAGCATTTTGTGCATGCACTTGGCATTTTTTCTATAACGCCGAGTCTCTCAGTGTAAGCATATTTGTCCTCTTTATTACAAGGAAAAATTGCATTTTACTATTGTCATACTATAGCATTCATGTTAAAACTCAGGCTTTGCTATGTATTGTGTTTCTGTTAATAATCAAACTTGAAATTTAAGTTTTTGCTATAAACTTGTCTTCGAAGTTTATTAGCAAAAGAAGAAGAAGGAGAAGAACTTACACCTTTGATGCCTTGATGGTGTCCTTTGTGGTGTTTTAGTAGTGAAGGTCATGGTGTATTACATTGGAAGAAACGAACTTGATTCTGAATCTACATGATCTTGCTGGCTTCATCTCTTATGAACAACATTTGAAAAAAAGAAAAAAAAACAAGTAATTTCAGTTAATTTAAAAAGCTGTTTATACAAAGAATGACTCGCAAATTCACATAACTTTGAGTTTTATTCCATTTGATCAATGTTATCTCTCTCATTGTTTTCTTATGAATCTGATCGAATGTGACGATATGTGGAATAAGCATATAATTCTCTTTTCTATGTGATTATATATAGGCACTGGTGGCGCTGCAAGCAGCATTGACAGTTATTGGGAACTTCACAATGTGTATTGCTGCATTTCGTATATACAGATCATCCCAGGGAGGGAAAGAAAAACGGTAGAACATTTTTCCCGTCCATGCCTCCTAACTTAATACAGCAAGTTCAAATGGGTAAAGAGCACACCTTCCTTCCGCTATCTAATGATAAAAATCTTGCAAAGTATTCGAAGTAGCAAATGCTTTCGAAACTATCGATCAAAACAGGTCCAAGGGAAGCTACATTTTGGATTATTAGTAACATCGATTTCTACTTGCAAAGTAAGGTACTCGTAATATGTGTGGTTATTGTATGGTTTTGGGCTCAGTTTGATTTGGGGTGAGAAGCTTGTAAATCAACTGAGGAAAGGAAAATGAAAATGAAATCCGGGCAATGTATCAAAGTCGATAGCGTTTCGATTTTGTAATTCAAAGGATTTACTGCATTAAGTCATTTAATTAGCACCACTTTGATTACATCATAGTTTAGCTAGTAACCTCTCTACATTCATGGTGCAATTGGTAAAATAGACTATAAATGTTTTGAATAATGAAATTAGGAAAGAAGTAATTATCATGAAAAACGCATCATAAGATTGTTGACATTTAAGCCAAAGTCCAGATATATAGCACATAATGTTGACATTTTTCTCGTAAGAATAATACCTTAATCCCTGCCTTTTGTTCATATTATTTATTTATTTAGTTTCTTACGGTGTATTCTTGAATCAATTTTACACGAATTACTTAGTAAGCAAGTACATTTACATGAAATCAAGTACTCTTAAACATCCTTTTGAGTCATTTTTTTGTAATCAATGAGAATCAACAACCCAGTTGTTGTGCTCTAAATGATTAGCATTGTATCTTGAAGCTACTCCTTTGGCGTTGTGGTTTCAGTTACACTAGCATGTCCAATAGATGCCTACATGCACAATGGTTTATATAATTCAGGGTTAAATATATCATCTACATCATTAACTCGTTAAATTCTTATTTATTTGACTATCCTTCACAATAGTTCAAGTTTAGTAGACTGTCTTGTATGACTGCACAATCACACCAACCTATTAAATACACTAATTATAATATTTTATTTTAAAATATAAAATAAATTATTTTTAAAATATCCATTATTCACATTTAAATTAAAAATATATATTTTTATAATATTTATTTAAAATATTAATTTTGAAATGATTTATTCAAAAGTATTTACATTTAAAATATTACATTTTTAAATTATTCATTTAAATTATTTAAACAATTAAAATAATTATTTATTAAAATTAATTATTTAATATATATATATATACATCTGCCATAACCAATGCTCACTGAGCATCACTGAGGCGCTCAATGAGCGCCCATTGTGGCCACCCTAAACTTGTGTTTTCTTTGTGGATCTACGTCATTATTGCTCTTTGGAATCCATCATTAGATCCCCTAAAACTTGACTGAAGTGCATGTAATACTTCAACCTTCAATCACCTAAACGTGTTAACCAAATGAAGGGTTTTGTACGTTTTACGGCATGTGATTATGATGATAATGGAGATCATCATTCTAAGCTATTCCCACCTGAGAAGTAGGTGCATTATATATAAAATAAGAGATAAAATAAGTCAAAATGTTTCATGTTCTTATTGACTATAGATTAGGAAAAAAGAAGAGGTCAGAAGCAAGAACAAGCCACGAGGAACTCATCAATGCGTTCGATTTCAATTTTTGCCCAAGAACAAATGCTTCAAGGTTGTACCTCTTTGCTGCCGATCAGCTTGCATAATGTAGTTGTAGTTAAGGTTGCATTGAAGTAGCATTTTTTTTAAGATTTACTGAAGTACCACGAGCCCTTAGGCAATAAACGTTTAGAGATAAATAAATATCAAATTATAATCATGAAGTCAACCAAAGGTCAAACATGTTATATCATAACCATCTCACAACCAATGATCATAATGTGTACCAAATAACATTAATTATGATTTAACAAGTATCATTTACCAATTCTCATGTAATGAATAAAACTAATGCCATAAATAAGTTTGATACATTGGTTATTGCATTAGCTTTGAATTAAAATAACTGAGAAATAAACTGATAACATCGATATTGGTCCCATGGCAGACTAAGATCAGGTCAAAAGACTCCATTAGGGTTTACTAGCTCACTTGGTTCAACATGTACCTAAAAAGAAAAGAATTGTAATACCTTAAAATTTTGTAAGAAATTTAATTAAATAAAATAGAATTAATCATTGAGAATTTTACGAAATTTTAGAGATACAAGATTTTATACATTTTAACTTATAAGTGGTTAAAATGAGAAATAACATTAATTGAGAATTTTGTAGAATTTTTTGGATGTAAAGTTATGTATATCCCAAAGTATAAAATAAAGTAGGTAAAATTAAAATAAAATCAAAGGAAAAAGATGGCCAAAAATGAAAAATAAGAAACAAAAATAACTAAAGAAGTTGCTAAAAATCTACACTTTTTAAAACTTTCATTCTCTTCATATAAGAAACATAGAGAATTAGAAAATGTTTCTAAAATAAAATCAACTCAAAAGAATGTATTAACAACTTCTAAAATAATTTCTTACTAATATATGTGCTTGGGAAACAAGTAAAATAGAGAATTAGAAAGGCTTTTAAAATGAAATCAACTCAAAAGAATGTATTAGCAATATTTATTAATATATGTGCTTGGGAAACAAGTAAAATAGAGAATTAGAAAGGTTTATAAAATGACATCAACCCAAAAGAATGTATTAGCAACTTCTAAAACTTTTACTTACTAATTCTTATGCATTGGAAACAAATAAAATGAAAAGGGAAAGAGTTTTAGAAAGGTTTCTACAATGAAGACAACCCAAATTTGTCAATCCATGCCCATTAGAACTCTATATAAACTCAAGCATGAGGACCATTCTCTTCACTCCAACAAGAATTGAATAATTTTCCTCTTGCTCTCTCTGCCTCCTTTTTGGCATCCTTCTTTTTCTTTAGCTGTTCTAAACAATAGTTGAAGTAGTAATAATGAAGTGCTACACAAATTTCTGTGCTAGCAATTGGGGACATCTGAAAGAGATTCAATAGAGGCTTCAAGAGGAGAAAAGCTATTTGAGGTGGAAGTGATTTTTAACTTTTGATTTATTATTTTGATTTCATTAAGATATTCATGCTCGAATATACATGTTTTATCATCATTGATTATGCATGCCATGCTTAGACTTCACATGGTTAGGTTTGCATATATGTTATGTGCTATTATGATGCTTGTTATGCTTACATGTTGAATTTAATTGTTAGTCAATTAATTTAGTTTTGTTATACTTAATAAAAAATTAATGAGATTATAACCACGTACTAACATAGTATTCCATAAGGATTACTGTGGATGTTCTCAAGATGTGAACTTTGAGTTTGTTTCTAGTTCTCATGGGTAAGGTCCCACAATATTTGGTTAAGATCCTAAATCTAGTGGAATTTGGCATAAAAGATTGCCCTTTTCCATCTTGGACAAGTATTTTGATAGGAACATCGAGGTTAATCCCTTTTGGTCTTTAATACAACTTTAAACAAGAAAATGATTGAATCACGTAATGTTTGAAAGTGTTTATCTTGAATGTCTTATTTGTTGAAACAATAAGTTAAATATTTAGAATGATCCACTAGGCTTAGTTTTCACCCTTCCATTTTCAAACTTTTTAGAAAATTGATAAACAAAGGTAGCATGATAACCATTTAGGCAACCGTTGAGACCACTGCAAGTGTATAGAATCACAATAGTAGTATATAGTGAAATACTGGATTATCGTTCTTTGGGAATGGTATGTGTTTAATATCTCAAATCCCAATTTAATTTCAATCTCAATTTTATTAAGGCTAACAATCAAATTAAATATTAAAAACCTAAATTAAACAAGAAGTAAATTGAAAACCAGTAAATAATATATTGAAAACTTTATGAATTAAGTATCTAGTATTATGAAATTTAATGTATTCCAGCTTAATTCCTATTTCAATTAATTTGATTCTTAATTCTATAGGTTATAACACTAATGATTAAAACCCCCTCTCGAGGCGTGCAGTTAACAAATTAATGCATTAAATCCTAATTTCATTTACATCCTCTTATAGAATCAACCTATCGGTCAACTGATTCATACAAGTCTATGTTTTGATTATCCAACTATTGAATCTCTCTCTCAAGTTAATTCAATAGTTTGATTATCAATTTATAGATGCCAGTCATAAATTGCATTAAGTTCACATATATAACAAAACATCAAAATTAATTAAAAATTAGAATCAAGGTTACTACACTTGAAATTACATCTTACAAATAAAAACTATTTAGCTAGACATGGCGTAAAGATTACAAATCAAAGAATTAAGTAAATAAAAGAGCATACTCTTGTACAATCTTGTTCTTCACCTTTTTCTTAAATTTATGTTCTCTCTCTAGTCTATGTCGTCACAGTCATCTCGTTACAACTCAAATTATTAAATCTCAAATAATTGACTTGCAAAAGAATAATGAATCAAAGACTCTATGTACATGCTCTTCATATAAGCATGTTTAGGCTCCTAATTAGAGACTAACTATAAGTTCTAATGTCACATGAACTCAAAAAATATGAAAATTCAATACTAATATGAAACGCAGTATGTCGCAGGATCGTGTTTGGAGCAAATTTGGTGATTTTCTTCTTCTTTAAATCAATTCACCCTTGTTTCTCTTCTTAATTACAAATGCTACCATTATGAATTGCGTAGAATTGTGACTCCTAATTTTTGGACAATTGACCCATGCTTGAAGCATCGTAATTACCAAATTTGCCATTCTATTTTGTTTCACAAATTCACACCCCATATTTCTTGTGATAGTCGTGCCCTCTCCTTTCCTTTAAATTCACGGGTTTGCCATTCAATTTTGCCCTCTCCTTTACATTTGCTTCATTCATGCGCACATGGGATGGACTGGGTTTTGATTTTGGGCTTCATAATGTTGGGTCGTGTTGTATTGCAATGTTTTCTGACATTTGGGCTTGTTTTTATCGGAACCCCTTCCCTAGGATGAAGGACGAACCGACCAGCACAGTGTCCCAACAAACCGCCCGTAAGCCGAGTTTGCCAAGACACTGTTAAGCTTCAACATACAACACCACATCACACACTTTTAGAGTAATCATAAGGAATGCAGAAGAAATTTAAAGACACGCACACCAATGAGAACTTGATATTTATCCAAAACGAGTCATTATAACATGTGTAGCAATGGGAGTGACTATCCATTATATACAGGCTTTCCTCACTCCTATACATAGGTCCTAACCCTCAAAATACAATAACAGAAAGGGAAATACAAAGAAGTCCTACCAAAAAGAGTAAGGGAACGCGACTCTATGCGATGACCACTCCCTTGCCCTTATCCACTGCTGAAGGACTTGAAAAGTTAGAATAGAGAGCTTAATTGTCCACGACGGCTCAGTGAGTAATGCAGTCTAATTCAAACTTAAAACAAGTATTCCACAATTAAAACGTCTGCCATGAATGCATGAGCAATAACATATGCAAGTGAATGCAACAGTAAACACAATTCAAATTCATAATGCAATCGTGCACCTCCATTCAAAAATAGTTAAATAATGAAAAATATTCGCCGAGGCTCGCAAGCTTTCTGAGGCGATTAAAAAACCACTCGAGCAGGTTGCAACAGTTAGGCGCATCATGTTGACTTCGATTAGGTTTAATTGTCGTTGCCATCATCGTAACAACCAACTATGACTTATTGTCGTTGCCTTATAGTGACGACCCGATTAGGTTTTATTGTCATTGCCATCATCGTAGGCCCATAGAACCCCCTGGGCGGGCACTCTGTGCTAGGTGGTCACCTCTCGGGGTCATATGAGAGATCGACACAATTCACCCTAACCCTGTACTCTCGAACCTCGAGACTCGGTGCACTTTTCATTTAAAACCCATTTAAAAGAATGCAAATTTATCACAATATGTAATCGATTTTCATAATGCATAGAATAACAAGCTTTAAGAAATGAGTTAGAAAACACTACTCACAGGGATGCTCTGCTACCGGCGCTCCTCTCGTGACCGGTTACATCCCACTAGCACTGGGTCCTGCGAAATCGACGCAACTTCTTAACATTAATATGGGACTTGGCTCACTCTAATTCTATATCATTGGTTAATCAATTACTTGACCTAGTCAAGAATAGTCCCCTATGTTCGTTCACCTTGCCTTAGTCATTAAGTCCATTTGATCAACCTCGGTCAATCTTGGTCAACCCTAGTCAACTCATCGTTTGCTGACCTAGCTGGTAAACAGAGTCACACAGGGTCAATTTTGGTCTTCATGGAGTCAATTGGGCCCAAAGAGGTCAATATTCCCTATTTCCTATTACTTTGGCACAAACCTTAGCCTATGGCTCTAACTGCGCAACCATTTTTTCGATTTTTTTGCAGGTAATTTGTTCATTGGATTTGCGCCAAACTCTGCAAAACTGTTCTAGACTTCCTAAAGTATTCCCAGGACTTTAAATCACAATTTTTGGACCTCATTTACTAAGGTTTCTAAGCATGATAACAGAAACTGCACAGATCCCGTATCCCCTGTGATAGGCAGTGACTGTTTGCCTTAGTTGACCTAGCTACACACATCAGAATGTCCTAAAATTTTGTAGGAAACTTCTAGACATATCTAAGGGTCTCTCCACCAAGTTTCAACTCAATCTATCATGGTTTGGTCAGTCAATTGTATCTCATAAATTTTGGCCAGATTGCAGGAAATTTTTGGGTTCAAGGATTCCACTATCTTTTAGTGTTCTTTTCCCTCATTCAATCACCATTCTATGGTTTGTTTCTTGTGTCCACTTATAGTTTACAGGTCATAACACATCCACTAATCAAAACCACTTTGAATCAGTAGCATGCAACATAAAAAATATGCCTATCATTCCATCAATATTCTGCTATATTCTAAAGAACACAAGGAATTTGTTCTAGCACCCTACAATCATGGCATATTTGCATGTATAACAAGACACATCTACAAGAGTTCAAGGTTAAGTCTTTATACCTTTCTGGAAGCTCTAATATGGGGTCTACAATGCCTCTGATTCTAGCCCGAAAGGGTGCCTTTAGGTGTCCCGAATATAGCTCTTATTCTGGTCTCAAACTCTTTCTGTCGGCACTATTGCAATAGTATGTCTAACAATCAGCAGCAGTAGCTTATAAGACACATTGAAGGTTTCAATTTCTGGTTTCTACCACTTTGACACTTGAATACTTATGATAAGGAGTAGAATGATGGATTTTTACCTTAGGGACGTGCCTAGAGTGGTTCAAGAGTGAACTTTCCTAAGGTTGCTTCAATTGTCTCTGTTACACAGTTGTGATAGTGAGTAAATAATCAACTTCAAGGGTCCTAAAATCATGCATAAGGCCCTATTTTTCATTCTCTAACTCTTGGAGATTAAAGTACATACGAAAATGAGGGGGGTAAACCATTTTACCTTCAAAAAGGAATTGGAAATGGCCAAGGTCCAAGGCTCCAAAGATGGTTCCAGCACACACTTCCTAATTTTTCTGGGT
The DNA here is from genome assembly GCA_030144865.1 of Tinospora cordifolia. Classification (NCBI taxonomy): domain Eukaryota; kingdom Viridiplantae; phylum Streptophyta; class Magnoliopsida; order Ranunculales; family Menispermaceae; genus Tinospora; species Tinospora cordifolia. The sequence goes on along the minus strand of JAJIYU010007482.1, from coordinate 5,161 downwards.
TTGAACAGTGTGGACAGCCCTCTTCTTGATGGTTTCTGCTTCAGATGGCTCCAACATTGAGCAAACTACTTGTGGGACCTTGTAGGTGGTGGTACAAGCTTCAAATCAAGTTATAGTTTGCAGGATTTGGTTGAGAATTGAGGGAGCTCTGAGCTTGGAAAGTTAGTTACAGAATCTGAAAAATTCTAGAATTGAGCTCAAAGAAGGTCTTTTTGTTGCATGGGGTGCTTGCTTGGCAAAGATGTGGGTGACATGTGGCTTCCAGATGGCACTCAACCGCATATGCTGGAGGCCCAGTTGGCAGTTTTCATTGGCCAAAATGGAGGCCATAAAGTGATGGCAAAACCATGGATCATAAACCATGACCTCCCATGGTTTTTGTTGGAAAATTTGCTGAAAATTCGTAAAAAATTGGCCAAAAAAACCTCCAAAAATGTACAAACAATCAAGGAAAAAACGGGGTTAGACCCTCTTGGGTGTGTGGGCTGGCCAGCCTAGTTGGGCTGGCCTACGCACCTGGCCCGGGCGCTAGGCGCCCGGGCAGCACTTGCAGCCTGAGTCCCGCACGGGTGCCCACCCGTGCAAGCCGGGGGCTCGGCCCGTTGGGGCCTAGGCCGGCCCAGGCCCAACGCCTAGGTCAGCCCAGGTCCCCATATAATATATATTTTTTTATTTTCTGTTTTCCCCTTTTCTTATTTACATATATATACTAATATACATGTATTACATACCAAAATTTCACTTTTTTTCTAAATTATTAAAATTGTCTAATGCATCATTTTTCATCCAAATGCCAATATTATACATCATTTCATCATTTATTTAATCATTTCTCCAAAAATTGTATAATTTCCCCAAAAATTATATTTTTCTCCCAAAAATTCTATTTATCATTCTAAAAATCTGATAATTACTCCAAAAATTCATAAATTAATCCTATAATTTATTTTCTTCAAGAAAATACCTTTTCTTAATATTTTCATGTGTTTTCTCCTTAAAATTGTATTTTCTCGAATTATTTCTATTTTTCTTAATAATTAATCCGAAATTGAGAAAAATTGAAAAAAATTTTGTATTTTCTCATTAAAGTTTTAGAAAATACATGGAGTACATAAATGTCAGATCCGTCAATCCGATGTAAAAAATGTGGGTTGTCACAGTTTTCTTGCAAGTTTATGCAACTTCAAATCCATGTATTAATCCTCTTCAACCTTTGTTCCTTTGTATTAGTTTGTGTATTTGTATTCCCTCACCCTAAACCAACATAAATCACTAGAAACCTTTTTCAAGCATTATATTACAAATATAAATAATAAAAACCAAATTAAAATTTTCTAAATTTATAAATACATGCAATGTTCCTAAAAATACTTATGCACCTAATTATAAATAAATATGTTATATTTTCTACTGAATTAATGCAAAACATATATAATTTACATAATAATGTTAGTATGCAATGCAACTAACAACAACATTTTCCTTTGAATATTTTATTTAGTAATTTTTATTTAATTGTAAGGGCATGTTGGCCCAATTTTGTTATTGAAGATTTATTCCGTTGTAGCAAACTTAAAGGTTATGTAATTTAAATTTTGAAAATGATTAATTAATGGAATTATTTACTTAATGATTTCTAAATGTTATTTTTTAATTATGTCATGAGTAAGGTTTTGTACCTACTATTTCCAATAAATGATATTAAAATTTTATTGAGATCTCTTGTGCTTAATTTATAAGTGTTCAAGAGTTTCCAACTATATGATACTCGAAATTCTCAGAGAATTGGGATTGAAATGGAAAGTGTGAAAAATAAAAATAATATTACATTGGCCCGCCTATTGGTTGAGTGATGCGGTCCATGTTCCGTGAAAAAGGAAAGAAAAGAAATTCGGGGGAGACAGGGTGTTACAAGAACCAAAGGAAATAAGATGAACTCAAAAGAGCTCAGTGGATCATTCAAAGCACATCTCATGCATTAAAAAAAAATTAAAACACCAATATGCAAACATTTCCAAAATATTAATATAACATTATGAGAAATTAAGAATGTTTGAATGAATGAAATAGTTCAATTGCTAAAATAACTCAAGTAACAAATTAATAGATATATACATGAGAAAAAAATTTCAACAATATTAAATACAAAATAAATATCAATTGTTACATAAAATGTTAGAATTATGTGGGTTTAATTTTTAGACATAAATATTGATCTAATTTTCTTCAACTAACTGTTCGGAACCCCTCATCCTGAGGCTAGTCTGTCGGGGATCCTTCCCTAGGCCAAGGGCGGCCCGACTAACACAGTAACCCAACGAACCCACGCAACGAGTCAAGTTCGCCCAATCACTGTTAAACCTTTCCAATTGCAACAACAAGTAATATCAGAATAATTTAAGAATTCATTTCATGGAGTGCGAAAGTAAGCAAACATTATAGGGAGTTGTTATTTATACATGACATATTGTCTTGTTTCAAAAATAAATAGTTGACCATTGTTTACATATACAGAAATGACCAACCTCTAACAAAAACCAAGGAACGGAAAGGAACCACCAAGGGATTAGACTATCACCACGCCTTTCCCTTTGTCAGCCACCGAAGAACCTGAAATGTTCGTAGATTATGAGCCTAAATTTTAACACGGCTCAATGAGTAGAAAAATCAACATATTACATATAACCATCATTCCAAAAATAATGCATGTATACATGAACAGTAGTGATGAAATAGTGCTTGAAAGCATGGCATAGAGTAAACACAGTTACAAACAATGCAACAGTTTAAAGAAGAATATTTTAAATACATGCTAGTTAAAAACTATATCTGGGTTAGGGTTTCAACTTATTAAATCTAACCAAATGGTCATCGCTCGAACGGGTTGTAAGTCAAGCGTACCGACCACTCAAGCAGGTTATAAGCTAGGTTTATTCCTCGAATACCATAAGCCTGCACTAAGTCCTCAAGTGTCATCACTTGAGCAGATCGGAAGCTAGGCACATTGATAATATGCCCTAACCTCAGCTCGAACCTTGAGTCTAATCTCAATTACATAACGTACCCTAACCCCACGCTTGAACCTCGAGCCTATGGTTTCATTATCAATGTACATCTATATATACTTTAAATCAATTCATGTAACTCAAATCAAATGAAACCATTAAACCCCATGTCATTCACTCATGTTTTATGCAAAGAATACAAGTTAAAGTAAACGTTTGAATTAAACTACTCACCTTGGGTTTCACGTATCAATGTTCTGTCGGCACTCGGCCCAGTCCCGCAGTATACTCTCAGATCTGCGTTATTTAAACCCAATTTCAGTTCCTTTGAGAAATGTTGCTCAAATCTAGTTTCACTATCCCTAACCGATCTCGATCAACTTAAATTTGATGCGGTCTAATTTTGTTAACCGATCAAACTTAGTCAACTGTTCAAACTTAGTTAAAATTGGTCAACATGATCAGTTTTAGTCAAATTCAGTCAACATGGGTCAAAATCCCAATTTCCCACCGTCAAATTTCAAGCTTTATGTTCCATCTGTGTAACAGTTTTTTTAATTTTTTTGTGATCAATCTATGCATCAGATTTGGGGAAATTTTTTAGATTTGACCCCCTAAATAGTCACCAGAAGTTTAGATTAAGATTTTTGGGCTTCATTTGATGGGGTTTTTTAGTGAGATATCAGTAACTTTACATTCTCGGATTTTATGTGATAGAAAACCAATTTTCATGTAAATTAACCCACTTACCCAATTCAGATTGGGACGAAATTTGACACACTTGTTTTTGGGATACCTACTAAGATCTCCACAAACTTTCAACTCAAAATACTAAGGTTTGGTCAGTCAATTGATCTCTCAAAGTCTCAGTTGTATAACAAATTTTTCTATGTTCATGTTTTTCCATGATTTTCAAGTGTTTATTTCCCCTTAGTAAACCACTAATTCAAGACCATTTGAAATAGTAAGCACAGGTGGCTAAAATCCTATCCAAACATATCCTCAAACACTTAGCATATATTAACAAAACTCTAAAATTTTTCTAAGCACCAGAATACTTACGTACTGAAGCAACTTTGCATGTATTGAAAATCATGAATATAGAAGTGTTAGCAAACCCGCAAGTATACGAGATCGCAGCAGTAATATCCGGAAAGTCCGAGTATCATCCTCAGGGAACACTAATGGTGATTGAATTTTCTTTAACACCAAAGTTGGTAAAGATCTCAATTTTATCAAGACAAGATTAAAAATGATTAAATTGATTAAAACTCAGAAAATATTGTAAACAAGATGAAAATAAGTTGTAAAATTCAGTAGAGAAACCTGTCTAGGATAATGATCATCTCCACATAGTTTGTAAATCCTAATTATGTTGTTGGTCTTAGAAAATCTATGAATTATAACATCAATGATTGAAACCCTTTCCCAAGGTGTTTCAACACTCACTAGCATTGTTTCGTTAAACCCTCTCCCAAGGCGTTCACTGGACAACCTATGTGTTTATGTTCATAATCCCTGTGCAATTCCCTAGAGTGGTCAACAATCTCCCGATCAATCAACTGGTCTAGGTCCAGATTGTGATGTCCATATTTTAAACTTCTCTCCCGAGATAGAGTAAAATACCAGATTCGATATATCTGTGGCAGTAGATATAAAGCTTTAAATCTACACAATAAAGAATAGACTCTATAAACCAACAAACACAATCATTCATCACAAACTATGCTTTCAACAATCATATCCTAGACATTAAAAGTAATTAGCTCAACATAGAAATAAAAAAAGACATCAAATAAGATTCAAATAGATAAATCATACTCAATTCTGTTTACACACTTCAATTGCAATAGAAATCAAACTCTGAACCCCTAAAGCTGTCACAGAATGCTTCCTTCCTTGTTTCTTCAGTCTGCTCCCCTTCTATCTGTATGTTGAGTCCCCTTTCTCTGCATATCTCTCTTGTGTTTCTCTTTGCCTTTACATATGCATTGTTAGAAATACCATCCTCTATTTATAGACTCGTATTGCAGTTGTGTGACAGTAGTAGGTGGCAAAGTTCCATGTGTTTGCAGTCAAAATCCGATATTCTCTGCAATTTTGCCCACCGCAGTTGGCAACACAATCAATGATAATTGAGCACTGGTTACCACGGT
>JAJIYU010007481.1:0-19115 GCA_030144865.1 Tinospora cordifolia | reverse complement strand
AAAAAAAAAAAAAGAAAAAAGAAAAAGACATCAAATACTAAAAAAATAAATCAAGAGTACGGACACAACCGGCTATCACCGGTGGTTTAGCCGTTAGCAATTCGAAAATGAGCCCTACGAAAGGACGGCTGATTTATTTGACTTATTGCCAAGTGCGTTTTCTTCATCGTCCGATCCTTCCATGATCTGTTCGACTTTTAACCGATAGGGTTTGAACTACAGAAATCCGCCCCTTTCATTTTTCAAATCTCTCACTGACCATTTCACTTCTCTCTCTCTCTCTCTCTCTCTCTGGAATTTAAACTTGATGATTCCTTTGCAGATCTTTATCCTTCATCTCTGAATCTGAATCGGAGATTTTGTTTCTTGAATGTGATCTGCAATGTGCACCGGATCGAAACCGTCTTCGTCTTCATCAATTCGGTCTCCGCGTCGAATCTCTTGTTTCCGCTTCTTGGTTTCCAGCAAGGTGAGTGTTTTCGGTTTCTTGAACATAAATTTTGAAGTTTGTGGTTTTAGGTTTCGCTTCTGGGGGCTTTGCTGAGGAAGTCTTGTACCTTGTTTGTGAGTTTAAGTTTCTGTGAGCCCGTTGATATTTTGGATATCAGTGAATTTGGGCTTCTCTGTTTGTTTTCGTTTGGTTCATGTTGGTTGATGTGGATCATAGTTGATTTGAGGGGACTGTTGGGTTAGATTTTTGGCTTTCCTTACGGAAATGAAGTATCTTGTTTACTTGGTTTATTTGAGGGGACTGTGGAAGCATTGGGGCTTGTATGGGTAAAAATTTTGAGAAAATGCTTCCGTTGAATCATCTGGCTTCCTATTAATTCCAAAGGGATTGAATTTCATTGGAGAAGGATATTTCATAATTTGTAATTGGCATCGTTTTGCAATTTGATACCGTGTACTGGGGTTCCCTTAGTTGCAGATTGCTGAGACGTACAATCAATACCATTGTGCGAGCATGCATGTTTTATTGTTGATTTGGACGTTTCCGTCATGCTTTCATGCCTTGACTCTAACATTCATCAAGCTTTTCCTTGAAATTGGAGTTCGTTTTCTTAATATTATTTTTTTTTTGTTTTTTTTCCTTTTTTTTTAAAAAAATTAGGAATAGGGTGAGAAAAAAATTGATATAAATACGACAAATTAGGTTAGTTTACAGAGGACCTACTTTCATAGGGAATGGTTTTATTACGTTACACAATGAGGTCATTTCCCTTATTGAAATTTTAGAAGTCTTAATTGACTGATTTGAAGGTTAGATTCTCCTTGTGACTGTGGTATGTCCTCTATGCACGTTAAACATTGATGGATGAGTTCTACATTTAAATGGAATTTAGGATTAATAATTGCATTCTACTAGAGCACTACCTTTTAGATGTTCAAGAAAGGGAGAAACTTTTTCATTCATGTCTTAGTGGCTGCGAAGCAATTAAAGTGATCATTTAGCATTCTTTAAAGCCTTAATTAGGCCACTTTCCTTATCCTTAGTTTGTTCCAACTAAATTTTTTTAATTGGTAGAAGAGGAATTTCCTCTCCCTTCTATTCATTCTAGAACTTTGAATTTCATATTATACTGTGTGAGATTTCTTGTTCTTTTGGAACATAGCAGTGGATTTTTTTGAAGTTGATGTCTAACTTCTGATGTGTGCTTGTAGTTGTTTAAACATAAGCCTGCCATTTTCCATATATTTCTACACGGCCTTTTTTGTTTCTTGAATATGAATGTATTTTCTCAGTCGACATTCTTGGACATTGAAAGTTAAATCCTTTGCTTTACTTGAAGCTATTGTCTTCTTCAATCTTTCTGTCAAATCTTCATTATTTATTGCTTTACTCTCTATTTTCTTGGTTTGCCTCATTACATGTCTTATTCGTTTTCCCTCTCTCAGCTGCTAGTTTGTTCAACTCGAAACAAAGGTCCTGTAACTCCTTAGGGAAGTAGATAATGGTTTGCAGGGCCTATTCTGGAGAAAATTGCTGTCGAGTTGGAATTGGGGTATGTGGCTTTTTCTGCTTGTTGAAGAATAATGGAAGGTAACAAGACAACAGGTGCTAGGAGTACTGAGAATCCTACAAGTAATCCTCCAGATGGGGGAAGTGATCGCTTTCAAACTGTTCGACCTTTGCATGGGTAAACTTCTAAAGCATCTAGTAATTAACATGTCTTTTAGTCTTTGCCATGGGGTTTAAGGCAGTGCCTTGTTGAGCTTGAGACCATGCCGTAAATAATATGTTTTTACCCTCTTTAAATAGAAAATATGTTTTTACCCTCTTTAAATAAATTTTAGACATACAATCCCAATATCTATATCTATATCTGTATGTATGTATGACCAAATATCTATATGCGCATGCATCCATACACAAAAGCAATCCATAATATGTAAGTCAAATCTTGTGTATAAAAAATAACTATATTTGCACTCAAGGTTTTTGTGTTCTCCAATTTAAAACCAAAATAAAGTGAGATAAGAGGTTTAGAGAGACATGTTTGAGATAAGTATAAGACTTAAGACAAAAGAAAAGATTTGTAGCAATATGAAAAATGAATATAAAAATTATATAGAGGACTAGAAAAAGGAAAAAAAAAACGATAACTTGCCTAAGGGAGAAAAAAATAAAATAAAAAAATAAGTATAATATCTGAAATTAGAAGTTATGCCAATGTTCAAAATATACAATAAAATGCATAAAAATATAGAAAAATTGTTGCCCTTCCCATATTTGTATTGACCACCTCAAAGTTTTACAACATTTTCTAACAAAGTTCCACTATTGCATTGCCTAGGGGATTTTATGAAAATGGCTTAGGAATGGACTAGTCACTGCCTAGTAACCTTGAAAACATTGCAGTCAAATTGATGAGAAGGAATGGATTGAGCTGATAATCTGTAGTTTCTATATATATATATATATATATATTTTTTTTTCCGCAGGTTTTGTGGTGTAATGCACACTGTTGTGATTGAGATTATTCAAGAATAATTCTTATTGTTAATAATGTGCTGAATTTGTAGGAGGACTAGTGGCCCCACGAGGCGTTCCACAAAAGGGCAATGGACAGCTGAAGAGGTACACGTGAAAATCAATTATCCTTAATCATTACAAGGACTTTTTTCTCTTCAAGTCGTAAAATATAGAGGCTTTCCAGTGTTTTCTTGATGTTGTATCAGTCTTAATCGTTGCAAGGATTCTTAAGAATACTTTAATGTGTTGTTTCCTCTTCCCTTTTAGTATATTAATGTGTTTCAGCATTGAGAATTCTCCTCTAAATCCTCTTCATTTGTGGGATATTTGTATTTGCCTTATAGAAAGGGGATTGTCTTGAATAATTTCATTGATACACTGAAAAATTTTATTCTTTTGTTTGTTATAATTGTTGATTTTTCGTGGTGGAGTTGGGCCTATTGGTGCGATGGGTTGGAATCATTTGCTATGATTCCGAAGTTATTTGGTGGTAATGTGTTCTGAAAATTTTTGGCTTTTCTTGGAGTATGCAAACTATTCTTCTAGAATTTTTCATTTTACTTCTAGGAAAATTGCATATTGGTTGATAGATCTATTCACTTTCACAAGAAAAATCTTTGGTGAATGTACTATTAGAGAACTTTATTGCACTTTCTTTCTATTGATAGTAGATGGGCTTTGAGTTTGATTATCGCTATAGTGCATCAAACAAACAAAAAAATTGAAAATATATATTTTGTTTTTGATCATATGATTTGAAGTGTCACATCTCTTGGTTATCAACAAGGTTCAAAACTTCGACTGTCACCCTACTATTTGACCTTTAAAAATCAGAATTAATTTAGAGAATTTCAAGAAGTTTTGAAGAATTTTTGTAAAAACTTGCCTACTTAGAGAAGTTTAAAGAATTTTACTATAGATGTTGAAACATGCATAATTGCTTTAGAAATGATGAAAATAAATATAAATAGATACTTTTGGTAAAATATAAATATAATTGTTTGAACTGTGTGTTTCTATATTAGTAATTTTTAATACACTTATACTTGTTATTATTGAATTTAATATTATATGAACTAATGTGATTATAAATCTTGTTTGATTAATGAATTTTTAGTATATTTTATTACGATAAGATGTACGACATTAATTTAGAACACGTTGACGTAGAGGAAAATATCAAATCAAGTATATTCATGAATCAAAAGTTCAAATTCAGCTTAACTTTGATCACTTGAAATTCAGAATTAATTCTCAGAAGTTAAATTTAAAAAGTTCAGGGAATCTATGCGTCTATGCAAATTTTGTATTTGTTATAGTATAAGCTAAAAACTAAAATAAAAACACTTTTAATAAATAAAGATATCAATAAGTTACCAACAAAATCAATCTTATTTTGTGATCGATGAATTTGAGATGGCGGCTTATTCTTGATTATTCCACATGGTAGTCTATTAGTTTGTTTGAGTTTTGAAAACCCATTTGGGTGCTAAAAGTCATTAACTTGTTCCATGTATTGCTTTACCACGTATGTATGTTTATCTTGACATTTTTTTTCTAGTGTTTAACCATGTAAGAAAACATTGTTAAATGAAGGAATGTTAAATATCATTCTTCTTGAGTGCTACTTTTTATGCAAGACTTGTTAGGTTTGAGTTTTTAACTTCATCTTTTGTTTTTTCTCATCTGCTTCTGCAAGAGTATGCTATGGTGGTGCGAGTTATGCAACTGAATTATTAACATTGTTTTTAAAGAAAACCTTCTTCCATTTAGTTGGTGGGTAATAAAATCTCTCATTAGTTATTGGCCCTCTATTTTGGAAAATAGGCTGGGACTTTTTAGAAGAAGAAAACCCTTTAATAGAGACAAAACTAGAATTCAAGATGGTATGCTTGGAATGCACAAAAAAAATTGTAATCTTCACCATATAAGCAATAAAGAACTGATACTCACATTCCCCCTCACTTGGGACCCTACATGTATAGAGAAAGTTACATACAAATGGGGGATATATTTAATCTTTTATAACAAGAAACAAATAATGTGTTTTAGGGTGTAGGCTGGGACTTTTTAGAAGAAGAAAACCCTTTAATAGAGACAAAACTAGAATTCAAGACGATATGCTTGGAATGCACCAAAAAAAAAAAAATTGTAACCTTCACCAATTTACCATGTAAGCTATAAAGAACTGATATTCACATTCCCCCTCTCATGGGACCCTGCATATATAGAGAAAGTTACATACAAATGGGCGATTTATTTAATCTTTTATAACAAGAAACAAATAATGTATTTTAGGGTGTGTTTGGTTGGTAAGAAAATCAAAATTTTCTCGTGTTTGGTTCCTAGAAGTAGTGAGAAAAAAAATTTGAACAATTTTCTTGAACCCACACATTTTTTTACTAAATTTTCTCAACATAGTGGGTGAGAAATTTTTTTTTTCTTATGAGAAATTTTTTTAATACATTAATTAAAAAATGATTACCTATGAGAATTTTTTTCTTATGAGAACAATTTTATACATTAATTTAAAAAATAATTACCTATAACTAACTTTTGATTTCTCCTGTCCAATTGAAGAACAATCATGAGAAAATTTTCTCAAGAACGTTTTTTCGAGAAAATTTTCCTTGCCATCCAAACACACCCTTATTTATATAAGTACGAAAAGACCAATGACATAAACTATGACACAACTACAAAGGAGGAAAAGGTGGTAGCCAAACCTCTAGGCCAATTAAAATGAGATACCCTCTTGACAAACAACCGTTGGCGATCCAAAATCAACAGTTGGGGCACCTAATTGCTCCTGCCCATTATAAATGTTAATAAGGAGGGTTGAACCCTAGACCTTTGCATATCAAGCTAGTGAACTTTGAGATCATTTATATAACAGTTGACTTCATTTATATTGGCTTTGGGAGATTTTTCTGACATGGCAGTGCTTTTTAATGACTTCTCTAGATTTTTTCTTTTTTTGTTTTCACTGTATGCATTTTAGATGATCCATGCATTCCTCTTGAGGGTCAAAAAGTGTATGGAGTTCATTTTTGTTATATATTGAAAAATGCAAATGAAGCCATGAAGGTTTGGACATCCAATTTCATTATTTATGCTAACACCATGGGAGATACACTGAGTTCTGGGGATCTTTCCTACTTCTCTGTGTTTTTGAATGACTTTTAAGAATGCATGGGATGCTCTATGTATCTAACTATCTATTATAAAGGAAGCCTTGAAGATATGGGTACTGGGATTCAATATTCATGGACTTCAGATATTTTTTTTTGAGCATCTAATTTCAGAAATTGATATGAATGCAACCTATATGTTATGATTTGTCTATTCACGAATGCTGGGCCATTGCCTCTTTTAAGTGCTTCTCGGTCACTCTTGCTTTATGATATTCATTTTTTGTAATTTGCTTTTTTTTTTTTTCAAGTTATTGAGATGGTTTTGAATTTCTACTTGCAGGATGCACTTTTATGTCGAGCTGTTCAGCGATTTAAGGGAAGAAACTGGAAAAAAATTGGTATTCTTTATTGCCCTTACTCATTTGATTCAAAATTAAAATGGAAAGAAGAGTTAAAATTTTTATGTTTTTTGCTTGTGGATTGCCTAGTTTGCTTTAGGTCTAACTCATATTTATGCTTTTATTGGTGGTTTGATGTGCCAATTTTGCATAAAATTTCACTTGGGTGCTCTTATATAACTAATGGTGCTGATCTTATAAGCCATATGGTTGTGCCTGTGAGATTTGAAGTTGGAGAGTAGGTTTTTGAAAAATTAGACAGCTTGTGCCATATAATAATAAATTATTAGACATTTTGGAGTTAAAGTTAAAGATTTTCCATGAGACCTTTTTGAGAAGCTAGTGTTTTTTTTGTAGAGGGTACAGCCTGAATCAGTATAAAAGCAGCCTTTTTTTGCCCTTTTATGGCGAGGAAAAACCATGAGGATAGGGTAGGATTGAATTCTGATGTCCTTTGCATGTTTTCTGTTTTCTTGTTTATGTGGGAGTTCATATCCTTGTCTTTGGCGCATTGTTTGAGGTTCTACCATTCCAAAATGCTCTCTACTTGCAATTTGGAAGCATTTTTTACCATGAAATTAAGAATTAATGAATAAGCCATCAAGAGTTGTTATTGATCGATCCCAATGGACTAACTATTGATTTTTGTCCAAAGCTGTCATTGATATTGATGAAAATTTTTTTTTCCTTGATCAGTCTCAAGATTTCTGGCTATATATTTATATTGTTGTTGTTGTTGTCATCATCAACCTTTTTTTTGTTGTCTTCTGATTAGTTTCATTGATGATATGGGATATTTGTGTGGTTTAAAGCATGTTCACACATATTAGCCAAACTTATGCTATCAATTGAACTTGGTTACTGAAATAAGTTGAATGCTGAACTTCATTGATAATTTTATGGAAAATTTGTATATTTAAAAGTTTTCTTGGTCTCATTTCTGATATTTTTGAATAAAAAAATATTGAGAAATTATTCAAATTTTAAGTCTTTTAGAGCTTACGTTGGTAAAATTGGCCCAAAACAATTGTAAGATGGTTCCTTTTTAAAATTTTTTTTTTTTTTTTGGGAGAATTTGGAAAACAGTTCCTTGCTTCAGTCTACAACAAATATATTACAATTTCAGAGATGTTTCTATGAACAGCTGGGTTAAACATAATAAATGTTGGCTGCATTGAGATTCAAAGGATGCTTGTTTCTCCCTTCATCCTTTATAAAACGGAAAAGAAAATAACCGTAGCATATTTCTGGACAAGTTATATTTTTGCTCTGGTGACTGGGGAGTATTAGGTATGTACACTATTAATTTTATAGAAAATCTTACTTTATTACTATTTATGTTTTTGAAGCTGAGTGTTTCAAGGATCGGACCGACGTCCAATGCCTACATAGGTGGCAGAAGGTTTTGAATCCAGAACTTGTTAAAGGTCCATGGTCAAAGGAGGTCAGGTTTAAGAATTTTTAATTCTTGTCTTTATTTATTTATTAATTTTAATATATTTTAAATTATTCAAATCATTTCTAATATTTATGTGTGCTGGAAATCTCTTTTTAGTAGTAGCTGCATAAAATACATGGATATGACTCAGTGAGGTTTGAAACATCTAAACAGGAGGATGATATTATTGTCGAGATGGTTAACAAATATGGGGCCAAGAAGTGGTCTACTATCGCGCAAGCATTACCTGGACGTATCGGAAAGCAGTGCAGGGAAAGGTATTACTTAAAAATCATGTGGGGATTAGATGTAGGGTTGTTTTCTTTCTATTTGTTTTCATGTGGCTTCTCGAAACAAAATTATTCAGTTGAAGCTCTATGTTGCCATCTTTTTGTACCCCTCTTACTGTTTCTAGTAGTTGAGTTTATTTCTGGTTTGCTATGGGCTTCCTAGCTCTACCATTCATATTAAAGGAGCAGGAATAGGCTATAGCTTGGCAATTCAGCAAACTTCTTTTGCAGAGGAGTAAATTAGTTGTTTGCAGGCTACTCAATAGCAATAGTAATGCACATCATCTTAGCTAGTGTAAGAGCTTATGCTACCGCTTACAGTGACGTTATTGGTTGCAGGTGGCACAATCATCTTAATCCTGCCATAAACAAGGAGGCGTGGACTCAGGAAGAAGAGTTGGCTTTGATTCATGCTCACCAAATTTATGGGAACAAATGGGCCGAGTTGACAAAGTTCTTGCCTGGGAGGTACACTTTTTAATTTGTCATATCAACGAAAATGGAATTGTTGGATGATTTTATCTGATATTTGTTTTTCTTCTTTCTTTTAATATCTGCCGGCCCCCTTTTTTCTTTCAGTTTCTCTTTGTGATCATGATCAGTATGCTTATATATATATATATATTTCCTAGCCAAAATTAGTATACTTATTGAGTCATGAATAATAAAACATCTTGGTGCTTCTGTGGTCTCAGGACGGACAATGCAATTAAAAATCATTGGAACAGTTCTGTCAAAAAGAAGTTGGATTCATATTTGGCTTCAGGTTTACTCGCACAGTTTCAAGGCCTGCCAAACGTGAGAAACCCAAATCAATCAATTTCATCATCCTCAGGGTTGCAACAGAATAGTAGAGATCACAATGGTCGTAATAATGGGTTTGAAGAAGAGGAAGTATCGGAATGTAGTCAAGGTTCAACTGTTGCGTGTAGCTCTCAAACCGAATGTAATGTGGCTGATGATGTGCCACTGCAGCATGGTAAAGAGGTCATAGTTACAAAACAAGGCAGTCAAACAAATGGGCAAAGCTCTAGTTCACCATCATGTTCTAAACACTATAACTCATGTCTGCAAGATGAAATATGTACAGTCCCAGAAGTGCCTTGTGGATCAGCTGCTTCTTTAACTTCCAATGATACAAATTTATTACATAGAGCTGGAAGTTCTGGCAGCAACTGTAATCAGTTTGGATTACATGATTTGCCTAATACCTCTATGACAGATTTGCTGGAATCATCTACCTTATTTGAAACATCCAGTCCTGGTTCCTTTGGTTTAGTTGTCAACCAGGAGTCTGGATCTGTTGTATTACAAGGTTCCATTTGTTTCAATGCTTCTACAACGGCAACTGCTATTGTGCACTCTGGTAGCAAACAGTTGGCATCCATTTCTGAAGAACATTGCTGCCAGGTTCCATTCTCAGAAGCAGAAATTGATGGATGCTTTTCTCTGGGAAATGTTCCACAGTGCTCAAACATTGATGATTTGGATGGATGTGTAGATTTGCTAATTTGCCAACCTGAACTTCAAAGCTCTGACCCAGCTGGAAGTTTAGCTTCTAACACCTATTATCCATTGAGATCTTCGGATAATTTAGGAATTTCTAGTTGTCAGAACATATCAAATGGTTCTCTAATTTTTCCTGGTGGTGGAAACTTCATATTTGGTGGTACACGTAATGAGCTGCATGAAATATCTGAAGGAAATCAAGATTCAGAGATTATTGCAAGTTCATGTGATAACTTTCTTTATCCCAGTGTTCCTAATAATTCTGCTTCTGATGCAGAGAGGATATCCATACCCATGCCGTCGGGCCAGGCAATTGATTCTCTGGATCCAGTTCCTATAGAGACTTTTAATTCGTTATCCTTGGATGCTGTAGAAATGCTTCCCTGTACAGAAGAAAATACAAATGTTAAAACAGATATGGAGGATTCAGAATCCTTATTTTATGAGCCTCCTCGTTTTCCTAGCTTAGAACTTCCATTTTTTAGCTGTGATCTTGTACCATCTGGAAGTGATTGGCAGCAAGCATACAGTCCACTGGGGATACGCCAACTGATGATGTCTTCTATGAACTGCTCCACACCATACAATTTATGGGATTCACCTTCTCGAGATTGTAGTAATGGTAGTCCTGATCTTGTTCTAAAAAGTGCTGCAAAAAGCTTCCTAAACACCCCATCAATTCTGAAGAAACGGCACCGTGATCTGTTGTCTCCTACGCAAGAAAGAAAGGTTGACAAGAAGCATGAGAAGGAAATTAATCAAAGTCTATTTTCTACATCTTCTGTGGCAAAATATGAATTTTCTTCTTTGGATGTTACTTCTGATGAAAATGGGACTTGTTCGGCTTCTGTTTCGTTGAATGAGGGTAAGCTGCCCTGTCCATCTCATGGCCAAAATGAGAGTTCTGGCATATCCACTGAGGATAAAGAAAATATCAATCATGGTGACACAAAGTTAGTGGCTGAAAGGATTTCAGAGAATGGGCTTGATAATATGAATTCTCTTGACAAGATGAAGCATGGAGAATCCAAATCAGAGGCCACACCTAAGGTTGATGGTCGTGGTACAGTTGCGATGGTAATTTTTTTTTTCAGGCATTGTTATACCTTGTCATGTGTCATAAAATCTTTTCTTATGTTTGTTATTCTTTTGATATCTTGTTAACCATTTATTAATGATTAGTCCCAATGCAGTTGGAGCAAAATGTGATGCTTAGTGTCAAAACGAACTTACGAAGTTCATGATTGCTTTGTTTGTGCTTTGAGCCTGTGATACAGACAGAATTTCTGATTTTAGCAAGTATGGAAAGAATAAGAATCCCTGACTTGGTACTATGGTAACATAACTTATTTCTTAACAAGAGAAAGAATAATTATAGAAGCTTTAAGTGTAGAAATTAGAATTTTCTATACTGATACAGACACGAGACTTTTGATCTAGTAAGGATAGAAAAAAGTAGGTGTCCATGACTTGGTATTATGTTAATAGAATTTATATGAAAGTGAGAAGTAATGATTATTGAAGCACCAATAATGGAAAAATAGAATTTTCTATACTGATACCGACATAAGATATCTCATTTAGCAAATAGAAAAAATTGGAATCCTTATGTTAATATACTCTATTTTTGAGTAGCTATCTAAGTGATAATCTATTAAACAACTATCTATGTGATATAGCAAGTACTGAAAGAATCCTGGACTCGACGTTAAATATAATCTATTAAACAACTATCTATGCGAGAAATAAGGTGTATGATGAGCTAACTTGTTCTTTTCTTGAAAGGGTTTGATAATGATGTAGAGCCTGTATGATGATCTAACCTTGTATCACCATTTATGTAATATGCTATGTCTTCACATATCATATCATATCAGCTGGAAAAAGGAACAAATGATTATTGCTACTATTATTTATTATTACACATCAATGTGCTATAATAAACACTTCTTCCAATCTCTTCATATGTTGAATTAATACTAAAGCAATATTGTTCCTTTGCATTGTAATAAGCTTAACCCTTTCAGATACTGTCATTATGTGTTTGCATGCTCATGCTTTCTTTTCTTTTCTTTGTTTTATTTTGAAATTTCAGTTGGCATGCCTGTTATAGTTTCTAGGCTGTAGAAGTGCCATGTGATCAACAACTTTGTTATGTTGTTCTCAATGTGGCATTTCAGTGCATCTCTTGTCAATTATGATAAGCAAAATTTTTAATTGTCTTCTTCTCAGGTGCATCAACCTCCTGGTGTCCTTGTTGAACATAATTGGAATGATCTACTTGTCTTTTCTCCTGATAGAGATGGATTTACTGTAAAAAGACCTTTGAGTATTGGTGCCAGGAGTCCGAGAAATCAATTTCCTGGAGGCTTGGGGAGAAGCCATTGTGGTCCAAGTGGCCTTTCTGAATCTCCAGGGATATTACTTTTCTCACCTCCTATTGGTGAAAGGAAGCATGACAGGCATTTGATTCCAGTTTCATCCATGCATCGTGATTCAGTGCCACGTTCAGTGGAAGTTGCCACTGAAAATGCCGGAAATAATGTTGACAATGAGAATTTTAACATGTATGTTCCCAAAATCCTTTGTTTCTCTCATCTTTGCCCTTTTCCTGTCTTTGTTTGTTTTCTTTAGTTTTTTAGCTGTGGCTAATAGCCTAACATGCCACCTGGCAAAGTTATTCCGTGGTTACACATCGAACCAATTTTAGGAGACAGTAATTTCTTGCACATGCAGTTCATCTTAGTTAACACTGTTTTCTTAATTTTCTTATTCTGATCAGTTCTTTTACTTTAAATTTTATTCTGATGGCTCTAATAGTGGACTGTACACAAGCATCTAAAGATGAGGCCTGTTGTTTGTCATGAAACTGACTCTTTTTTGTCTGTCTATATGCACTTATTTGTTCTTGGCTTACGTTCTTGTTGTGCTCAATCTTGATTATCTCCTGTTAGTATTTGTTGAACCATTTATTATTAGTTTTATGAATTATGCATTACAATTTATGATAGAAGTGATATAGAACATAATATCAAACTGTTCAAATATTTGATGTTGTAATCATTATAAAAGAAATCTTGTTTGAGCTCCTTACACAGTCACACAATTGTGTTAAACTTAACATACTTGCTAATAAATCAGATGGATTATAGTTAATTAGGGACTGGATTGGTAAATCTTATGCTTCACTATACAGATATGAGTTGTGTGTTTGCATGTAAGTGTAGCAATCTTCTTAATTCTTATGATATCCTTATTCAATAGTTAAGCTTCAATTGTTATCCCAATTTCTGTGTCCTCAGAGAATTTTACAAATGCAACACATTGATGATTAAGATTTCATCTCAGCATCAGCCTTGTAAGGCTAATTTGAATAACTCATCCGGCAATTCATTAGATTTTACCAAGGACTCTGAAATCTAATTCAGTTGAAATTGTCATGAATGTGTAATTTGTTGATTTGAGTCGCAATTTTATCCACCATTTGATCATCTGCATCTAAACATTTTTCATTGTTCAATAGAAATCAGTTTTCACTTTTCCATTCCATTTTAATGCCTCATACTTTTGTCATCTCATTTGTCTTGCTCCTCTATCAATTTTCACCATCTTAGATGGAACTGTTACTTCAACCTGCATCATGTTTCATCTTGTCATTAATTTGCTAATGTCACAGCCACCATCTGAAGGTCCTTATCTCAGTGATACTAATTCTAAGCAATTATTCAAAAAGAAATATTTTTATGTGGCATTGTTTTTCATAGATTAAGATACCAAAAATGAGTTTTTGGTCTATGTTCTTCATTGTTTTAGCTGAAAGTAAAGATCCTTGGAAGATGAAAAAAATTTCATGTACTTTACTTAAATATTCCATGAAGGTAATCTGGCAGAAGGATGACCATTCTCCTGGGCCATACTAATTTATCATTGAATGAATATGTATTCACTTGATGACTATTAGATAATCCATTATTTATGCTTATCTTTTTGTATTTCATATTGTAGGATTAAAAAAATATATCTCAAGTTCACCCTTTTTTAACAAAAGTTATATCTAATTTGAGAACAACATTTGCACTAATAATATACAAATTGAGATTTGTATTTGAAATTTCGAACTCTTGGAATGAGTTCTAATTTCAATTCTACTAGTTTTTAGATATCGGGCGCTGCTGACTGATGCAGTGGTTAGCAGTTTAAGCAGAATTTGTCATGCTTGATTCTGTTTTGTGTGACCATAATTTTTCATACGATGCTATAACTGTGTTAGATGATTGGCCTTTGAAATTGGTAAAAAACATTTACATGTGTGTGCATGATTTTACCTTGAATTTACTCTGAACATAATTTGTAGACTTATGTTTTCAGATCTTTCATGACACTTCATTTTCACAATCGTGGTTTTGATTTGCTGTATTGTCTTGTTTGGTTTCGTATCTGATTGATACTTGTTGCAGCTGTGGTGATACACCTGTTATGAAGAGAAGCATTGAGTCTCCTTCGGCATGGAAGTCTCCTTGGTTTATGAACTCTTTTCTACCTGGTCCTAGGGTTGATACGGACATAACTATTGAGGTACTCTTTTCTGCCTGGTCCTAGGGATTATGGCTTTTTTCCCCTCTTAGTTGGATTCTTCAATAGTCCAATTATTTATATGTGCAGTCTGGTTTGCAGTTAGCAATATGAGATACAGCACACATGCTGTTTGACTTTTATCAGAATAAGAGCATTATATTGCTTTCATGAATTCACACTTTATTTTAGCTTTTTTTTTTTGTTTTTTTTTTTTGTTCAGATAACTGTGTTAATTATTGTTCCACGAGATTGTTTAAAAGAAATCCTACAAGCTAGATGTGTCAGCAGTTTTTGATTAGGTAGATGTTTTTTCTACATAGTGAGTAAAACTGTATTTCCATGTTATCTGGATTGGTTTTCGGTCTTGAGTTTTTTTTTTTTTTTTTTTTTTTTTTAATTTCCTGTTGATGGTTTACCTTTTAGACTTTTCAAACCATTTTTTTGGGCTTGACAACCCTATTAAGAATTTAATCTCATGCCAAGTGTGCATCATTTTGGATGAAGTGTGAGTTGCCTTTTATTCCTTTTCTTCATGTTCTCTGGTTCGATGTGTTTCAATAAGGATGTTTTTTGCTTCGAAATATACTACTTGGACATGTTGTGCATGATAGAAGTATAATAGTGACTGCTGGATTTTTTGAAGTTCTAATTATATAATTTTATATTGTCCAAAATAGTCGACACTTAATTCATTACCCCTTTATTATGCATAAATTGGACGGTAAGTTAGACTTTTCCACATAATGTAACAAATTTACATGCAGGACATAGGATATTTTATGAGTCCTGGGGATCGAAGCTATGATGCACTTGCATTGATGAGACAGTTGAGTGAGCATACTGCTGTTGCATTAGCGGAGGCCCATGAGGTCCTGGCTGGTGAAAAACAACCTGACAATGAGCTAGAGAACAAAAATTTGCCTGCTAATGAGCATGACTCCGTTGCTCCTCTTCCTTCTGATGTCATGGTATGCTCTTTTATTATTTTGTTGAGATTTTTAGTTACAATTATCCCTTCTGATGAGAAATAAGAAAGAAACACACACAAAAAAATTGTAATGGGGATGAATCTTTGTATTTAAGGGGCAGAAAATGAAAGAAAAAGATTAATCTTGATCTCTTACTAAATAATGCTGTCAGAAAATATAAAAAGAAACTCATGACATATGCTTTGCAGCTATATATTGAAGGCTGTCAGTTAATTTGCTTTATTAAAACCTTATTCACATCATACATGGATGCACAAGAAATGGGATGACGTTTTTTGAGAGTAAGTTTTTTGATCAGAAATTTAAGTGATGTTTATATAGTCTTTCTAGTTGTTGGATTTAGCTATTAAGATGCACCAGCGGTGCATATTTCAATCAAAGCCTACTGACATGATATTTCATTTTCCATACCATGACCTTATTATAATCCCCTAATTTCCATGATATAAGCATCTGTCCAAACTTAAAATTCAATCAGAGAGATTGAACCCCAAGTTCCAAGATGATGGGAACCCCCAAGAGCTGGCAACCATCCTTATCATTTGCGACAAGTGATCTTCTCCCTGGGCTTGATCATGAAGAATTCTGTTAATGTACTCCAGCCATATTGACCACAGTGTGGCATATGAGCCTGAGGCTATTTGCCCCACTGCTGCACTTTTGTAGTGATATTAGTCATGTGGGACAATGACAATCCCTTATGAACAACATCACATGGAATGGAAAATCTCCTCCCTGAAAACTCGTAGTAAGAGTGCCAAATCTGTTGTACAAAATCAGCAGAGAAAATAATTTGCACACAGGGAACTATTCTTTGAAATCAGAAAAAAGCTGAAAGAAGGAAGATTATCAATTACTTAAGACTATCAACTACTTAAAGCTGAAATCAGTATGCCAATGTTTTTAAATCTCTTATGTTTATACTGTTCTGGTGGAGCCAGTGGAGCTCTGGAGTCAGCAGGTGTAGGTTGCCAATCAGACTTCAGTATGACATGTAGTCTTTGTGCACTAATATGACAAGTTTTGCAATTGTTGAATCAATTACCATCTCTTTCTGCATAACAAACTTGCAAATGGTAATGACGATTGTTTCTATCTATACAATAAAATGATTCAAAAACGTCATCCAATTCGATTGAACATTAAATGATGGCAGTTTTAAAATTTGGCCTTTGTGGTGATAATATTTAGACATAGATTCTTATGTATTTTAATTAAACGAATTTCTGTCCTTTTATTCTTTTCCATCGTGGGTTTTATTGAAGGGAGGGCAACACTCAAGTATCACGTTTGCCATTTCTGATCTACTTGAAATTTATACATTTTTTAGAAGAAGGATGTTCATCAATTCCACCAAAAACTCATTTTGCAGGCTTTCCAGGCAGAGCGGCGTGTGCTTGATTTCAGTGGCTGTGGGACGCCTGGTCGGGGAACAGAGAACAAGAAAAATTCTGGGGCCACAACTAGTACAGTAAGCTTCTCAAGCCCATCTTCCTATCTGTTGAAGGGTTGCAGATAGCATGACTTGTGCCTTGTGCATCTATATTTTGATATAAATATAAATATATATATATATATAGGTATATATGTGCTTGTATTTTATTTTTATTTTTCTTTTTAATTGTCAGTCTGTATTTCAAACACTTGATCAATTATTAATGAGGGATGTAGAGAAGCCGGCTTGTTTGGAATCAACATTTGCTCTACTGGCAGCTTTCTGATTAGGTTTAACCATGCATTGAACATTAATTACTATAAGCTATGAATATTCCTCCTTGGATCAAATATTGCACTAGACCAAATGTCCTGATAACATAAAAATCATCTTTATTGCTGCCCGAATTTCCATCAAATTCCAGAATCTGCCAGATACACCTACCCATATTAGATCTTGCTCTGCAGTGATGGAAAGATTTGTTTTTAATTCTTCACCTGCAAACAGTGTGAAAGTATCTGATACCTGGTTTATGATATCCTGGAGTGAAAAAGAATGTGTACGTGGCCATGTTATTAATAGTAACTGCACATTTAAGATATATGTACACGAAAGTGATAAAAACAATTGAAGGGCCAAAAATAGTATTTGAATGCAGCTACCAAGACGAGTTTGGAATCTGTATGGATGGATACAATATTCTGATTTTAGTATCATTTGGATTAACAATGTATTCAATACACTTTCTAATGCAAATGCATTGTTCTCAAGTGCTAGCCCTGTCTTTTTTGTTGCCAAGTTACTTTTGCTTTCCTGACTGGGACTTACGAGGATAGAGGGCATGCGTGGACAACTATTTCTAGTACCACAGCACTATGGGGCTTTTAGCCTTTTTGCTCATAGTATTGCAATGTTTGTTATGTATTTCTTCCGCAACAGCAGATAGTTAGTTGTGTGAATATTTGAATGTTTTGTTTTGTTTTTTAGATAAATCAACGTGAGTTGTCTTCAAGACTTTCTGGGCTTCGCCCCATCAAATTTATTTGAAGGTGAGATGTGACCAATGGGTTCTAAATTCCACTGATGGTGGAATAAAATGAGTTGTCTTAGGTGCTTTTAATTGCCCAAAGGAACACAAGGTTAGTGCATAGTGGAGAATTTCAGGTAAAGTTCATGGTCATATTAATATATTCTGGTATTATACATACTTGTAGTGTATGGTGGTTTTTGATTACTAGTAATCAATGGTTTTATACATACTCTTAGAACTAAACTCACAAACTTTTAGAATCATATTATGAAACATATTGCAATAGGTGGGCTCAACTGTAGTATTGGTCATTGTCATACTATAATTACATGTAATTAGACGAGGGTTTATGTTGGTTTTCAAAAAGAGTAATGTTACGGACATTAGTCCTTTTTATTTGAGTTCAACTTCTTGTTTAATAGCCATTACCGTATTTAAAAGGTCAGTTTGATTCTGATATCACAAAGTGGTATTGTACAGGGTTTAGGAGGGGTTAGGGTTTATTATACTACAATTATATCCAGTTAAAAGGTGCTGTTATGGACGCTACTAGTCCTTCGTGATCGAGTTCATCTTGTCCTTAAAGTCATGTTTGATATATAGGATATGAATAGGATAGGACAAAAAATTATTGTAATATAATGTTTGAGACTACATAAGATAAAATAAAAAATTATTTGGGCTTACGTACTTATCCTATATTGGTGGGATAATTTAAACCCACCATTTTTGGTAGGATTGAGTTATTTCACCAAAAATTATTTTTTTAAAAAAATTAATTTTATCCTATCTTATCTTATTCTATTAAAATAATCTTATCTTATTCTGTGCACCAAACGGGCCTTAAGTCTATTGTCTGTAGACGGTGGAGTCAATTATTATATCAATTAGGGCTTGTTATATTAAAATTATATTTAATTGGATGGGTTCAGTTTGAAATATTTTATGCTGGCTGTCAGTTGTAAAATAATATCCCCATTTCAATATTGGTGAATATATTATTGTATGGTTGCGTGAATGAGTTTACATAAGTAGTATATGTAAATATACTCAATACTATATATATATATATATAAGAAATAAAAAGGAAAGGAACGGGATGCTTTTAATAGGATGGTAGCTGGAGTATTAAATCTTTGAAACATTATAATGTAGAAATTATTAGCATTAAAGGTGTGTTTGGTTGTTACTTGCTACGAAAATTTTTTTTTTTGAAAAAATATTATTGAGAAAAATTTTTATGATTGTTTGCTTGGACACAAGAAAATTTATTAAAAGTTAGTTATAAGTAATTATTTTTTCACCTTTTAAGTTGAAAAAATTTGGTAAAAAAAGTTGTTGAG
>JAJIYU010007480.1:0-19174 GCA_030144865.1 Tinospora cordifolia | reverse complement strand
AATATATGAACCTGTATCCTGTAATACATGCAAATACCTTTCCCAGACATTATTTTTCTCATAGAAACATATCAAAATCATCAAAACAAGGCTTAAGAGTTGTTAAACAGTACATTTCCTAACGATATGCAACTATTGCTAATTATGCAATTCTATAGTTATATTTTCTCTTATTTCTTACAAAATGCATCATTTTACCTAGTCTAATAATAGTTTATTATGCAACTAACAAGAAGTCTGGGTACTTCTTCCGCATTTCGCTCTCCAACTCCCAAGTAGCCTCTTCCAAGCCATGGTGTCTCCAAAGAAATTTAACTAGAGGAATGTCCTTAGTTTGGAGACTTTGTACCTTACGATCTAATATCCTGATCGCCAGTTCTTTGTAAGTAGCATCCTCCCGCATGTCAACCTCCTCCCAATGTATGATGTGAGTGGGTTCCGGTTCATACTTTCGTAGCATCGATACGTGGAATACATTGTGGATCGAGGACATTCTATTTGGTAGATCCAACTCATAGGCACACTCACCAACCTATTTAAGTATCTTGAATGGACCAATAAATCTTGGTGATAGTTTCTCTTTGATCCCAAAACATTTAATCCCCTTCTGAGGGTTGATCCTCAAAAATACTCCATCAACCTCTTGGAAATTTAGAGACCTTTTTCTCTTGTCCGTATAGCTCTTTTGTCTTCTCTGAGCCATGGTTAGCCTCTTTTGAATCTGTTTCAGCTGTTCATTCATTTCTTGTACTAGGTCTAGTCTGTGAGCATATGATCCTCAAAGTCTGCCTTGCGTGATGGAGATCTATAATGTCTACCATAGAGAGCCTCGTAAAAACCATTTACTTGCCTGGTAGCTGTTATTGTAGGCAAATTCTGCCAAGTGCAAGTACTTGCTCCAATTACCCTTGAGATCAAGGACACACGCTCTCAATATATCTTTCAATACCTGTGTAACCTTCTCAAACTACCCATTTGTAACACTCCAACCCCCACATTCTTTGAATATTAGACATAACCACCATTCTTTGACAGTGAACTTAACCATTTGGTGAGTTGGGTCAATGTTACTTTACAAGTGACACACACTTGACTTTCTATGTCCATTATCCCATGCCTCAATGCAAATTAAGAATACATAATCCAACTTTAATTGAACAAGGCCACATTGTAAGAGATAAAGGAAATACTAGTCTTTATTAATTCATAAAGGGAAAAAGTACATAACTTTTAATCAAAAACAATTTCAGCGGAATCAAAACTTGCAACATGCCTACATAGAAACTTTCCAAAAATATTAAGAAAAATGTCTCTTAACCAAAATCTGTGGCATGATCAACTTCCTAAAAAAATAAGAGAGGAAGGGGTGAGCACAAAGCTTAGTGGATCTTTTTCAAACAACCATTTTTTAAATTCAAACTAATAACACATTCATATTTCAAACACTTGCATATATTAGGCGTTTCAAGCATCCATTTGTTTAAAGTTGAGACATTAAACCAAAAGGGTTTTTAAGCCCTTGATGTTCTTAACAAAGTACCTCCTTAGAGTGAAATATAGCTTTTCTTAGTCAATTTCATTGGACTTTTGGAACTTAAGGGAACTTTGGTCTTAAAACCATATGAACTAATCATATGAAAAGAACATCCATAGCAATCCACATGTTTGCTATGATGGTACGTGATTATTTTCACCATCTTCTTTTTGTTAAATCTTATATCATTGAATCATCAAATAAATTTTAGAACATGAAACTAAGATAAATAAAACATAGAATATGAACAATCTAAAAATCAAATCATGAAACAACCATAATCATGCATCATACTTTGAAATAAAGCCTAAGCATGATACTAAACACGACATGAATATTATGAATGCATAAATCGGAACAATGATCAAATCTGAAACTGAACTATATTTTAGAATGCTAGAACTGAGATTATTTTGATTTCTAAAGCCTTACAAACAACGAACATGCTAGTAATTCGAATAAGAAAAAAGGGTGTTCAAGAAATCACTTCCACCTTATGATGCTTTCTCCCCAAAGTTTAAGCAAGAGTTCCCAACGTACAAGCACCAAGAAAATCACTCAAGATAAATTCCCAAACCAAGAACTTCTCACACACAAGATGGAAAAGAAAGGTGAAAAGGGGTGCCAAGAAGAGGGCTTAGAGAACAAGAGGAAATCTCAACTCTTGTTTTTTGGGATGAAAGGAATTGTGAGCATGGGGGTTTATATAGAGTTCAAAAGGGTAGAGAATAGTAAGTTTGTGGTGTTATCTTTGTAGGAACCTTGCTAAGTTTTCAAAATTTCATGCCTCCAAAGTATAGGAGAATAACAAGTGAATTTTGGAAAATTTTTTGGAATTTAGAAACCATTTTTCAGAATTTATTCAAATTTTTGGTTATTTTCCTGATTTTTTTTCGAAACCTTTGATCTAGACGCTTAGATCATCCTCAAGTTTTGCACGCGAAATCTCAGATTGCGATTTATGAAATTGTGCCTGCGTTGTACGCCATTGGATCGGGCGGATTGATCGTGGGTCGTCGGATTGTGGTGATTCGGTGCATCCGTGCATTGGTACGGCTTTGATCGCGTTCGTTGGATCAGGTGGATCGATCGTAGACCGTCAGATCGTGGGTGATTTGGTGCATCTGCCCGTTAGGTGTGGGCTTGATCACGACCGTTAGATCATAGATCATGCGGATTACGCGTTTCTGACTGTTGGATGTTGTATACATTGCCCAAAATTACTTTCTAAAGTTTTTATCATTTGAAATTTGCTAATGATAAACCCAATTTCACTTTCTAATCTATGTATATATGGTTTATTGCACATATCCTTCTATTTTATTATATCTCCCTATGTTTCCTACTTGTATTATATAGATTTGCCAATATTCTTTCCTTTCTATTTCTTTAATATTGTATTTATTAGATATATTTTTTTATTTCTTTAATATTTTTATTGTCAACAATTAATACTCCATATTTCTCTATAATTTTCATTGCTTCATTTCATATATTTTTTTATATATTTATTTCATATTTTTATTTTTATAGAGGTTAAAATAATTATATATATATATATATATATATATAATTGACTCTACTTACTTTATATTTGATAATTAACTCCATAATTGTTCCATTATATGCATAATTACAAAATAATTCTTATACAAAATATTTGATAATTCTACTTAGCTTGTATCATTTATTAGATCATCCTAATACTAAGATTTTATTTGCCTCCAATTATTTTAGAATCTTTTTCAATAAATCTTATTTCTTGTTTTTCCTACATAATTTTCATTCAAGAGTCTCAAGAAATCTTTACTTACTTACTTCATTTAATTTTTTTGTCGGCTTTGTTTTTTTTTTAAGTTATTTGACAAAATTATGAGGTATTACACTATCTGTCTGGGGATGAAAAACAATGCTCATGGTGAGTTTACTGCCTAACTTTTTCTGCAGGCTCTGCCAGAATTGAGATGTGAATCTAGAATCTTTGTCTGACACTATGGTCTTTGGTACACCATGTAGCCTTATTATCAACTTGACATAGAGTTCTCCAAGCTTTTCGACTGAATCTGTAGATTGAACGTGTAGGAAGTGAGCTACCTTGGTGAGGCGATCTACAATTATCCATACTGTGTCTTTTCTCCTTTGGTTCCTAAATAAACTACTGATGAAATTCATAGTGATGTTATCCCACTTCCACTTGGGAAATAGAAGTCGTTGTAACATCCTGGAGGGTATTTTGTGTTTCGCCTTCACCCGTTGACAGGTTAAGCATTTAAAGACATACTTAGCTATGTCCCTCTTCATGCCTCTCCACTAGTACACTTTCTTGAGATTCTGATACATCGTGTCACCTCTTGGGTGCATAGTATACTTGGTTTGATGTGCCTTGTCTTCTGCTCTGTCTACTCTCAGGTACATAGATTTTATCTCCAAGTTTGAGAGTACCTTTTGCACCAATTCTGAAATTAGTATGCTTGCCTCCTTTGACACCCTCTATCAGTTCTATGATCCATTTATCCCCTTTCTGTTCATCTCTTATATAGTGTAAGAGATCTGGTTGGCAAGTTATAGCATACAAATATACTTGTTTCTCGTCAGATGTTATACCCAATTTATAGTCACTAATCAGTTGATGCATCTACCCCTTTTCTTCATTGTTCTTATGAACTTCCTACTGAGTGTATCGACTACCACATTAGTCTTCCTTGGATGGTAATGTAGTTAAAAATCATAATCTTTTAGAAATTCAATCCATCTCCATTGTCGAAGGTTTAATTCCTTCTGAGTATAAATATACTTTAAGCTCTTATAATCAGAAAATAAATCGAAACTCTCCCCATAGAGATACTGCCTCTAAATCTTTAATGCGAAAATGATTGTTGCTAACTCTAGGTCATCTCTGGAGTAGTTTTGTTCATGGATCTTCAACTAACGTGAGGCATAAGCTATTACCTTCCTATTTTGCATTAATACAACATCCAATACATTCTGTGAAGCATCAATATGCAATACATATCTCACACGATGGCTTGGTGTGACTAAGATGGGTGTCGAAGTTAACTTCTTCTTCAATTCTTGGAATGATATTTTGCACTTATCATCCCAAAAAAATTTATCTCCCTTTCTGTTTAACTTAGTCATTGGTCCGACCAACTTAGAAAAATCTTAGATGAACCTGCGGTAGTATCCTTGTAACACCCTATAACTTAGTGATCATGCCAAGTCACGAGTAGGCATAAATAAATAAAATATTAAATTGACAATCAATAGTAGTTGAATTAGTGAGGAAAAAATTATGATATGATGAAATGTAGCATTGTATCTTATTGATGGGTGAAAGTAGTAACTAGGAATTTATAATAAATTGATGGTTGAAACATATCTACACATATAATGGAAGAAGTAAAATAAAATGAACAAGGAATGATATTATTAATATAGTATATAGACTTATAATAAGGTTTATATATTAAAATGATTTGTATATATCAAGGAGATGAATATATATATATGTCAAAGAGATTAATATATACATATAAACTTATAAACGTATGATAAGAGTTAAATGAATAACATAGGTATAAAAATTATAATAAGGTTTTAAATTAAAGTAAAATGAGTAGCTGGTAATATATATATATATATCAAAGAGATTAATACATATATAGATATAAACTTATTAACTTATAATAAAGATTAAGTAAATAATATTAAATTAATATGATTAGAAATTATAAGAAGGTTATATTTTAGATCAACATGATTAGAAAAATAAAAAAAAGAAATACCGAAATCCAGAATTTTTGGATTTTCGCCGAGCAATCCAAAAATCTGGGAATTTCTGGGTTGATTCGAATTTGGGCAGTGATGATCGAAGTTTTGGTAGTTTTAGTTTGTTAAATAAGTGAGTTGACTGAAGAAGGAGAAGAGAGAACTACTGTTGCCTGGGCTTTGAGTTGCAGAAGCTGAAGAAGACGACCGACTGAAGAAGAAGAAGAAGATCGAAGGAGAATCTGATTTTCTGGGTTGGACGAACTGGAAATCAAGGGGAAACTGTCAAGATAATGTCTGTTAGTTGTTAATCTTCTGTCAGTAGTTAGTCTGTTAGTAGTTAGTCTATTAGTAGTTGGTTAGACTGTTAGCAGTTGGTTAAAAAGGAGTGTATCCTGTACACTTGCTCTGTATCAATCTTTGTACATTTTCCTTTTGATATAAATACAGCTCTCGGTCTCTCTGTTTAGTTTGAGAGCTGAGAACAGAATTTCAGTTGGTATCAGAGCTATTAAGCCACCGCCATGAATGAACCAATTAGAGGTTCTTCATCTCCACAGATCTCCAGTTCAAGTGTCATGATAACATAGGAAAGAATTGGAATGAGCTTTGGCATCAATCTTGGCCAAGCTATGTCGATCAAACTCGATCGAAGAAATTACATGCTATGGAAATCACTAGTTCTACCGTGATTAGAGGACATAAGCTAGATGGTTTCTTATTTGGAACAAAACCATATCCTGCGCAGTTTGTACAAGTTGAAGGCAGCCATGGATCAGAGTTGCAGATAAATCCAGAATATGAATCATGGATCTGTCAAGATCAATTGCTTTTAGGTTGGATACTAAACTCTTTAACAGAATCAGTGGCTTCTCAGATAATTGGTGTTTCAACGTCCAAGGAGGTGTGGTATGCCATTGAAGACCTCTGCGGTGCTCACAATAAAGCACATATTCAGATTTGCAAAACAGGAATTCAAACTACAAGAAAAAGGATCCATGACAATGGTGCAATATCTTTCTAAGATGAAGGAGTTTTCAGATTGTCTAGCAACAGCAGGACAACCATTTCCAGGTGCAGATCTTGTGTCTTGTACACTAGCTAGATTGAATACAGATTATCTTCCTATCACTACGGTGTTACAACAGAAAGATAGTCTTTCTTGGCCAGAATTACAGTCATCATTACTTAGTTTTGAGTGTCAGCTTGAGCAACTGTCTCAGTTCAGCAACATCAATCTTGATTCTTCAGCTTCTGTAAATACTGTGTTCACTAGAGTGAATACAAACATGAATCAATCTAATCAGTCTTCATTCAGATCCAACAATCAGCAACAACAGTCAAATAGTTTCAAGAACAAGAACAATTATTCTCAACGAGGAGGAAGTAAGAATCGTGGTAGAGGAGGTCGTTCTTCAAATTTGTCAAAACCAACCTGTCAGATATGTGGAAAGTTTGGTCACTCAGCAGCAGTGTGTTATCATAGACAAGATCTTGCATACATGGGATCAACTTCATCATCTGGTAGTCATCCTAGTGCATATGTTGCGTCACCAGAAATTCTTGCAGATCAGTCCTGGATTCTTGATAGTGGAGCTACTAATCATGTAACTCCTGATGCATCCTCTGTTTCATCTGCAACTGAGTATGAAGGTAAATCTACTCTACAAGTCGGTGATGGAACTGCACTAAAAATTTCTGGTATAGGATCTAAGTCTTTAGCTTCATCTTCATATGATTTACGTCTCAGCCAAGTTTTATGTGTGCCTGCTATCAAGAAAAATCTGATAAGTGTTTCAAGATTAGCTCATGATAATAATGTTTATGTTGAATTTCATTCTGATTTCTGGTATGTGAAGGACAATCAGTCACATCGCATTCTTCTTCGAGGGAGCGTTAAAGATGGCTTGTATCAGATAAAAGTTCCATTTCAATCTGATTCTTCATGTTCTGGTAATTCTGTTCCACTAAAATCTGCTACCAGTTTTCTTGTTTCTACAAGTGACTTGTGGAATAAACGGCTCGGACATCCTTCTGCTATTATTCTGTCTCAAGTTCTTTCTAAATGTAATGCGTCTGGTGCTTTGAATAAAAGTTCTGATTTCTGCAATGCTTGTCATCTTGGTAAATCACACAAATTGCCTCATCCTAGATCAAATAAAAGAGCTGTTCATCCTCTAGATTTGGTTCATACAGATTTATGGGGACCAGCTCCAATCAATTCTCATCAAGGTTTTAGATACTATATTCACTTTCTTGATGATCGTACTAGATATACTTGGATTTTTCCATTAAGATTCAAATCTGAAGCTTTATCTGCCTTTATAACATTCAAAAGACTTGTAGAAAACAAGTTTGACAGAAAAATTAAGTGTTTACATTCAGATTGGGGAGGTGAATTTCGTAGTTTTGAGACAATCTGGCATTGAATTTATTCATTCTTGTCCATATGATCATGCTCAAAATGGACGGGCTGAGAGGAAGCATAGACATATTACAGAAATGGCTTTGGCATTACTTGCTTAAGCCTCTTTACCTATGAAATATTGGTGGGAAGCTATTCATACTACTGTGTATTTGATTAACCGTCTTCCTACACCTGTGCTAAAAGGTGACTCTCCTTTCAAATTGATCATAGGAGTTTCACCTGATTACAAATTCTTGAAATGTTTTGGCTCATCTTGTTTCCCCTGTTTACGTCCATATCAGCATAATAAGTTTCAGTTTCATTCTCTCGAGTGTGTTTTTCTTGGTTATAGTGAGATACATAAGGGCTATAAGTGTTTAAGTCCTTCAGGTCGAGTCCATCTTTCTCGCAATGTTGTTTTTAATGAAAATTCTTTTCCCTATACTCGACTGTTCACAAATTCTGCTTCTAAACCTTCTGTTTCATGTTCCCCACACACTATTCTTCATCTTCCATCTAATATTCAGTCCTCTGTTCAGTCCACCTCAACTGTTTCTTCTGCTGCACCTTCCATTTCACATTCTACTGATAATTCTACTGAAACTTCTGGTTCCCAATCTCTTCAAAATCCATCTCTTTTAGTTCCTTCTTCCCTTGCTCCACTTTCTATTCATCCTATGATTACAAGGTCTAAACAGGGTATTTTTAAACCCAAAACATTTCACACTTCCTCAATATTTTCTACTGAACCTCAATCTGTTGCTGCTGCTCTTCAAAATCGTCATTGGAAAGCAGCCATGGATGAGGAATACAATGCTCTCATTGCTAATGATACATGGACTTTAATTTCGAGCTCTCCGTCTCACAATTTAATTGGTTGTAAGTGGGTTTTCAAGACTAAACAGAATTCAGATGGTTCTCTTAGCTGTTACAAGGCTAGGTTAGTTGCGAAAGGATTTCATCAAACTCTTGGAATCGATTTTGGGGAAGTTTTCGGTCCAGTTGCGAAACCATCTACTGTGAGAATCCTTCTAGCCCTTGCTACTATGTTTAAATGGCCCATTAAACAGCTTGATGTTAATAATGCCTTTCTAAATGGTAAGCTTGACGAAGATGTTTTTATGTCACAACCGGAAGGGTTTGTTTCTCGATCTCATCCGCACCATGTCTGTAAACTTAATAAGGCGCTCTATGGTTTAAAGCAGGCTCCTCGGGTATGGTATGAACGTCTTCATTCGAAGCTTCTTGATTGGAAATTTGTAAATTCTAAAGCTGATCTTTCTTTATTTTTTCTTCCCGAAACTTCTTATTCTTTGTTTGTTGCCATTTACGTTGATGATATCTTGATCACTGGCTCCGATATATCTCATATTTCAAAGCTTGTGTCTCAACTTAATGCAACTTTCAAACTCAAAGATCTTGGTGATGCTAGTTTCTTTCTTGGCTTAGAACTGACTCGGGATGATAATGGCTTGCATATTTCGCAATCCAAGTACATTAGAGATTTAATTAGTCGGCTGGGTTTTTCCTCTCTTAAACCATGTGATACACCTGTAGTTCTTGGGAAACAACTGACTGTTTCTGATAGTCAACCCTTCTCGGATCCTCAATTATATCGTAAAGCTGTTGGTTCTCTGCAATATTTGGCCTACACTAGACCAGATATTTCATTCATCACAGGAAAGTTAAGTCAGTTCATGCATTCCCCTTCTGAGATGCATTGGCAGGCTGTTAAACGAGTGTTGCGGTACTTAGCTGGTACTGTCAATCATGGTTTATATTATACTGCTTCTTCTTCCCCATCTCTTTTTGGATATACAGATGTAGATTGGGCATGTTCTTTGGATGACTGTAAATCAATTGGTGGTTATTGTGTCTTTTTGGGCTCTTGTTTGGTGTCATGGCAGTCTAAGAAGCAGAATGTTGTTGCTCGTTCCAGTGCTGAATCTGAGTATCGAGCTCTTACTGCTGCTGCTGCTGAATTGAAATGGTTACGTTCTCTTCTTACTGACATTTCTGTTTCACTTCCTCTTCCCCCTGTTTTGTGGTGTGATAATACTAGTGCTCAGGCCATTGCTTCAAATCCTGTGTTTCACTCTCGCACTAAACACATTGAGCTCGATCTTCATTTTGTTCGGGATATGGTGCTTAACAAGGACCTGTCTGTGCAGTATGTGCCATCAAATGATCAGCTAGCTGATGGTTTTACCAAGCCTTTATCTGCTTCTTTGTTCTTTCGTTTTCAGAACAATCTCGGTGTGTCTATTCCACCCTCTTGATTGCGGGGGGATGTCAAGATAATGTCTGTTAGTTGTTAATCTTCTGTCAGCAGTTAATCTGTTAGTAGTTAGTCTGTTAGTAGTTGGTTAGACGGTTAGCAGTTGGTTAGAAAGGAGTGTATTCTGTACACTTGCTCTGTCTCAATCTTTGTACATTTCCCTTTTGATATAAATACAGCTCTCGGTCTCTCTGTTTAGTTTGAGAGCTGAGAACAGAATTTCAGTGAAACAAACGGAATTTTTCATATTCTTAGCTACAGAAACTTGGGTTGGAAACCACAAAACAGAAGAGAGAGGATGCACCACTATTGTGTTTCAAATTCTGGGATGTGGATCATGAAAATAGAGGGAGAACGAAATCAGATGATGAATTGGGGTTGGAAGTTTTGAAATTTTCCTTCTGGGATTTCGGTTAATGTAACAAGGAAGAGGAGGAAATCTGAAATTCTGGTTCGGATTCTAAATGGTGGGTGCCGCACGACTGAAGAAGAAGAACCAGATTTTGGTTTGGTCGACCGTTGAAAAACAGAGAAAGGGAGGAGTTTGAATGTCGGTTTTGATTTCTTGCTCTGAATCGTGGATTGAATTGGAACACAAATGAGTGGAGCACGATCTGGGTTAGTTGAGCTGTAGATCGTTCAACAGAGGTGGAAAGAACAACGAACACCGTCAGTTGTTGCTTCCATTGCTGTTCGGCCGATTGGTGAAAACGGGGAAGATGAGGAAATAAAAATTTTGGGTTTGATTTTCCTTCTTAATTCGTAGTTGAGTGAAGCACTGTTGAATTGGAGCATTACTTGGTTAAGTTACAGATTGTCAACAGAAGCTAGCAAGAGCACCTTGAGTTTGTGAGCTCAACTTTAGTTCGACCGGCTGGGGAAAACAGGGGAGAACAAAACCTTAGCTTTAAATCTGATCCGTGTTCAACAAGATCTAAAAGAGGAAACGCTGCAAAAATTTTCCTCATTATCTAATTTTTGGTCAGCTACTGGAAACAAGAAAGATTGTTCTTGGTTTTGGGTTTGAGTTGCAAATTGCTCAAGAGAAACTGGAAGGAACACTCCTCCAACTTGCTGGTCGGTTGATTGGTGAAAGCAAGGGAGGTAAGAAAAATTCCTGTACTTGATTTAAGTGTGTTGTTGTACGATGAGGGAATTAATTGAAGAACATAACATGGTTAAACAACTTGATGTAAATCAATTAGATAAAAGTTTTGTAATGATTTTTAATTGGTCAGTAACAGAAAAATGTTAGTTAAAGAAGAAAATCAAACTGTTATATTTAAATTTTTGCTTTGATTGTTATTGAAGAGGAAAATTCCTAATTTTGGTCGGGGATTGAAGTGGCGTTAAAGCTATCTAAAGAAAAAAATTAATACCTTAGAAAAATAAATTCAAGAATTTAGTCAATAAATATTTTAGAAAATCTTAATGAAATCATAAACTAACAACTAATATTCTAGTGTGAAAATGATAACGATAATAATAATAATAAATCTTTGAAAACTTAATCTCTTATAGGAAAGAGATTAGCAATTTCAAATACGAAAACGACTAAAATTTTGAGAAATAGAAGTCTTATTTTGTTCGTAACTAAATTAATCATGATATTAATAAAGTATTTAAATTTGCAAAAATTCAATTACTAGAACTCTAATTATATGATAAAAGCTTGAAAGTAAATTATTAAGATTGTAATTTCAAATCAAGAAAATTTAGAAAACTTAGAAGTTATTTTAATTAGAATATATAAAATTATAGAATTTAGGAATAATCCAAAATTAGTTGAAACTAACACTTAGACTTCATAACTAGTTTAGAAAATTTTAAGCTTAAGAATATTTTGAATAAGATCTAATACAAAATAGGAACTTAAGAATTGATTATTGAATTTCAGACTCTTATGAATAGCTCGAGAAAAAGCAAGGTCGCCCTAAAGATCGACAAAACCAGGTAGGCGTGACTTCCTTGCTCATATGTCTTATATGGCTTTAAGATTCAAAACATTTGTTTGAGTAGTGCTAAGTTATTAGAATTTTATTAGGAAATTGATTGAAACTGTTTGGGTTATGTGAATGATGTGTGATGTATGATGAATTGTTTAATCCATGCGTAATTAGTTCATGACATGATCTTGCAATTGGATTTACTCAAATAAGGCATACATGGCTAGGAACATATGCATCTAGATCTTATTGTTTACTCATGCATCTTATTTTGTTAACTTGGATGCATGGTTTGAATTATTTTCTAGTGAATTGTATGATGCTTGATTTGTTTGAGACTGTTTGTAAAACTAAAATAAGACAATGGTTATTTAATAATCCACGTATCGGTGCGATTGTCGAGCCTGAAGCGGATCAAGGTGACATCTCCTATATGTCACTGCTTGAGATTGTCAAGCTACAAGGCAGATCGTAGGTATTCCCATCTAGAGCTGTATGCAATAGCTCAAAGTCTTTTGGAGACGGTACGATGTCGCGATAAGGGCACTCTCTTAGACTGCAATAGTGATGCTAGGATTGATTTTAGATGGTTATTGAGACCCTCTGAGATTAGATTGGATCACAGGGAATACCGAGAGGCATCTCAACCCTCTTCTGGTCTTAGACTTCGACGAAAACTAACTGAATGTTTGAAATGCCTAATATGTGAGAGATTGTTTGTAATGTTTTGGATTGGGTCTGTATAATGCATGTGATGTGGAGGAACGATCCACTCGGCTTTCGAGCTCATTCCCATTTTACTTTTCAGGACTATTTGGGCGTAGCACACAGCAGTCTACGACAGGAGACTTATACCCAGAGTGGACACCTCTTGGGGAGGTCGTCCGGGATAGGAGACTTGGAGGTTATGTTTTATTTATTTTCACTGGATTGTTTTAATGTATTCATGTCAGTTTTAACTTTAGTTGTTTCATCTTTAAACGACTTTGCTTGTATGATAACCTTGGTTTTAATAATAAATTTAAAGTTATTCTGCTGCATTGCTCATGATTTATCCGGAGAAATTAATTTGACCTTCTATTTTGTATAGAATATCTATATAGACATTGACTCGAGAACTAACGATTATGGACTAAATTCTGAAGAAAAGGATTTTGACAGAAGAAAATTTTTGATAACACCTTGATTTTCATCGGGCGACGATCACACGTGAGAAAACACATGAATGGAGGTCTGGTTGAAAATTGGGGTGTTACAATCCTGCCAAGCCTAAGAAATTTTTTATTTCTATTATAGTCTTAGGCTACTTCTAGTCGAATACTGCTTGAAATTTCTCAAGGTCTACATATATTCCTTCAGCTGAGACGACATGGCCAAGAAACTTGACCTTCTTCATCTAGAACTCACATTTGCTAAATTTTGCTTAGAGTTCATTTCTTCTTAGCATCTCTAGGACAATCTTCAGGTGTTCAACATGCTTAGCCTCTGATATAAAGTAGAGTAGAATGTCATCAACAAATACTGCAATGAACTGATCCAAATACTATTTGAAGACTCTGTTCATTAGATCCATGAATGTCGCCAGTGCGTTGGTTAAACCAAACGACATCACGGTAAACTCAATGTGCCCATAACGAGTTCAGAAGGCTGTTTTATGTATGTTTGACTCTCGGATCCTCAGCTGATGCCATCTTGACCTTAGATCAATCTTGGAGAAATGAGTGGCTCCCCTCAACTAATCAAGTAGGTCATCAAATATATGCAACAAGTATTTGTTTTTTTTATCGTTACTTGATTTAACCTTTGATAATCAACACAAAGTCTTATAGATTCACCCTTTTCTTCACAAGCAACACTAGAGCTCCTCATGGTGCAACACTAGAGCTCCTCATGGTGACTCACTAGGTCTGATGATGTAACAACCCAATCCCCGTATTCTTTCTTTATCTGGACATAACCACTGTTTTGATAATGGACTTAACCATAGAGGCGAGTTGGTCTGATATTACATTACAAGTGACTCAAACTTGACATTCTTTTTCAATTATCTTATGCCTTAAGGCAATTCAAGAGTACTTGACTCAATTTTAGGAATGAAAACAAATAAGGTAATAATACAAGAGATAAAAGAAATTCATAAACTTTATTAATTTAAATAAAGTGGAGTACATAACCCGATCTGAAAATAAAACTATTATAGCAGAATATTCAAAACTTATGCTACATGTCCATACATTTAAATATAAAAAACTTTCAAAAAAATAAGGAGACTATTATTTTCAGTGTCTTCATGCATGTTTAATTTCCTAAAAAATAAAAGAGGAAGGGTGAGCATATAGCCTAGGGGATCTTTTTCAAACAACCAATTTTCTAATTTAGACTAAAAACACATTCATAATTTATACACTTGTATACATTAGGCGTTTCAAGCAACATTTTGTGTATAGTTGTGACTTAGACCAAAAGAGTTTTCAAAGCCCTTGATGTTCTTAACAAAATACCTCCTTAGAGTGAAAAAGGCATTTCTTAGTCAATTTCATTGGACTTTTGGACTTAAGGCCTCTTACTCACCAACTAAGTATTTTGGTTTTACACCATAAGAACTAGTCACATGAAAAGAACATCCATAGTGATCCACACGTTCACTATGATGGTATATGGTTATTAATCACCAACATCTCATAATCAATCTTATATTCAAGAATCATAAAATAAGAGAAATAAAATTTAGAATATATAACAATCTGAAAATCAAAGCATAAATCATCCAAAAACATGCATCATACATTGAAATAAACCTAAACATGGTACTAAGCATGACATGTATTCATGAATGCTTAAATCATGCTCATGTACTAAATAAAAACTGAAATCAAAGTTAAATTTTTGAAATTGAAACATGAATGATTTCTGAATACTAAACATGCAATGAACATGTAATAATCTTAAGAAGAAAAGAAGATGTTTTAGAAGTCACTTCCACCTTATGAAGCTTTTTCTCAAAATTTCAGCAGAGGTTCCTTTCTTCAATACTTTTGGCACTTCAAGACCACTCAAGAATACTCAATCAAACACTCAAAATACCTCAAGATCACTCAAGAACACAAAGGTTGCCAAGAAGGAGGCTAGAACAAGCTAAGAGAAAAATATCAAGTCTTTACTTTGGAATGAAGATTAAGCGTGCACAATTAGGGTTTATATACATTTTCAAGAGCACAAGGGGGGCCACAATTTGGGCATCTTAGATTAGGGTTTCCTCACAAGTTGAGCAACTTTCCACAAGCCAAAGTGTGTACAGTTTGGAAGTTTGCAAGATATGGTTTCTAATTTCCAAGATGTGGTCCTCATTTGGTTTCCTTTATGTTTGTGAGCACAAATCAACTTTAAATCACTTCTAAATCACTTAGGACGTCCCATCTAGGTCAAAATTTGTGCTCATGGCATGTTTCATAATTAATTCATTTGCTTGGGCACCACACATGCATTATAGGAAACATCTTATTCTTGGAGTCATGGTGTATGTGTTCTCTAAGGTCCACGGTGCACTTGTTGTTGGGGTTTGTGCACACAAATAAGCATGTGGGTCTTCTTGGATGTCAAGATTAGAGAGCATCTATGGTTTAGAAACTTCTAATTAGGTAGCATAAGCACAAGTGATGGCTAGGGTTTTATAATTGAGGATATGATGGTCCTTCTCTCATAGGTGCTAAGATTAAGGCATCTTTTAATTTAGGAAACTTTCCCATTTTTTATTTATTTATTTTTTTTGTTTCTTCTTTGTGTGTGAGCATGGTTCATCACTTAGACACTTCTAATTAGGTTTTCTCACATGTGTGCACACACATACACACACACATGGACCGATTTGCATAATAGGGCATGGTGCACATGATCAAAGTGTGGTGTACATGAGATCATTATTCATGGTTCCTCATAGGTGTGGTATACTTGATCATTTGTATGACACATACGATCATTCTACATGATTTCAAATAAGGGAAATGTCTCATTGAGGTTGGGTAGGGTGAGGGTGTACATGATCATGGTGTTCCACCCGTGTGGTTTGCACATATTTAGGGGAGGCCATGAATTTATAGGTCCACATGAATTTAATAAAAATTCATATCTCATTATTTACTAAGAATTAATGACTTTAATATATATTTTTGTGTTCATAATGAAATAATCCACATTTCCAAATCATCATTTGACTAGGGTGATCTTCATTTCATTTACTTTCCTAATTTAGACTCCATTGAAGGGTAATAGGAAAATGAAACTCTAATTCTTGGCCAATTGAACTGATTTTTGGATATGTTGTTTAATTGATCAGTTCATGGCATCTCGTGTCATTTTAGGTTGTTTTGAGGTCAAAAGATTCATGAAATGGAGATTTGGACTTGATAATTTTATCTCTGAACTGGACCCGTTTTTATTTCTCACCCAAATTCAATCAAATGAGATTGAATTGTTTCATTTTATTCAGTACAAGATGACTGAGTATTACAGATGAATCCATTCTCATGGAGCTTATCTAGCTGTGTTTTCAGCTTAATCAATTCTATCAGTGTCATTCTATAAGGTAAAGTGGCTATGGGTCAGTGTCTGGATATAACTCAATCTTGAACTCTACTTGTCTGTGTGGTGGTAATCCAAGTAGATCATTTGGCAATACATTTGCATATCCCCGTACTATAGGTATCTCCTGAAATTCTTTCAACTCTTCAACATCCTCTTCCAACAATTGTGTGTAGTCCTCTTTTTGTTTTAAACTGTGTAGCATAGCTACCATAGGACTCCTCGGTAATCTTTGCATATCCCCATTTATCTTAAACACATCTCCAAAAGGCAACGTCATGGTCACCCTTCGTTTTTGTCTATCTTAGCTTGGTAGAAGATCAGTTAATCCATACCTAGTATGAAATCATACTCGTGAAAAAGAAGTGCAATAAGATTAGTTAAAATCAACTTGTCTCCAAACCTAAGGTCACATTTCATTATCTCACAGAGTTTATTGTGGTCCCTATGGGTTTGGCTACATGTAATGTCACAGGCAATGGGTTTGTTACCAATTGGAGTCTATCAACTAGGCGTTTAGAAATAAAATCTTAGTAGCACTTGAGTCAAACGAGACTTTCACAACAACATCAAAAAGAAGAAATGTACCTTCTACTGCAGGTGCAAGATCAACTTAGGCATCAATAGAATAAAGTTGAGCCTAGTTCTGCCCTCGACCTTGATTGTGGTTCTTCTCCCGATTTTGCTATGGTTGGGGTTGTGGTTGCTGCCTTTGCTATGGATAACCATCTTTTCCACAAGCCTGTTGTTGCTGAGAAGCAGTTGGAGCTCTTTTAGGACACTTATTGGTAACAAATCCTCTTTGGCGGCGTAAGAAGCACAACCCTTGCCTCTTTGCCTACTCCCTCTGCTCATCCTTAGCATGATTAGTCTGTGCTTATTAGTTCTATGGCTTATTATGATTTTACGCCTGATTCTGATTTTGAGGCACTCGGTACCCATCTTGTTTGTTCTGCCTCTTCTGTGAGGCTCCTACCGCTTGCTTCGGCTGTGACCTTTTTTGTCCATTTCTCAAAGCTTGTTCGTACTCGAGATCTCGCTTGATCATCTGCACCCTTTCCATTGTTTCCTTAAGAGTGGTCAATCTCAAAGGATGTATTATTTTTGTTTTTTTTACATTTAGTCCTTCGATAAACTTCTCTACCTTGGACTATTCATCCCTTATCAGCTCTGGGCAAATCTAGACAGTTTAGTGAATTTTTATTCGTACTCAGCAATGGTTATAATCTTTTGTCTTAGTTGAATGCACTCCAACTGTAATTATTTTGTCTTTGCAATGGAGAAGAAGTTCGAATAAAACAGAGTCTTAAATTTCTCTCATGCCATAGACAATAAATTCGTAGCAGGATCATTCATAACCATCTCCCACCAATGGTAGGTGGGTCCAACAAACTGGTGCACTGCTAATGCAATTCTCCTTAGGTCAGTTGCCCCTAAGGCATTCAGGTGTTTGTTCATCTTAGTGAACCACTTATTAGCAGCCACGTGATCAATCATACCCTCAAAAGTACTAGGTCACAACTTCTAGAATTCTATCAATAGGTTCTTTTATTTTATGTCATCTATGATCGGTCGGTCTAGCCTCACTAGACCGTTAAGCAATGAAACTTGATGAATTTGGGGTTGAGGCTGGGCTAGTGGCTATGGCTATACCGGTGGCTAGTTCTGAACTTGTGGTACATTCCTCATGACCTATTCTACCACTTGCCGAACAAATTCGACTAACATGTCTGTAGTCACCACTGTCCCAGCTGGAGCTTCAACCACTAGCCCTCTGTTTTCCCTCTGCCTTGAATTATCGATATTTTCATCTCTCGTGCTGTTACCCCTTGCTCTTATCATTATCTACAAGCCAAAAGTCATTTTAGTATTTATAACACCTCAAACCTCGCATTCTTTGGGCATTGGACATAACCACCATTATTTAACAGTAGACTTAACCATTTGGCGAGTTGGGTCATGTTATTTTACAAGTGACACACTTTTGACTTTTTATTTTTCAATACCTCATGCCTTAGAATAGATTCAAGAATACAAATATCATTAAAAAAATCAAGGCAATTAGAGATAAAGAAAAATTCAACTTCTTTCTTCATAAAAAAGAAAGTACATAACTTTGTAATGTAAACTATTACATTGTTGATCAAATAAACTCATAACCTCTAAAATAAAATAAAATTTCAGCGGAAGACTTATTCAAAATTGGTCAACATGCCCTTATATTAAAAAGAAACCTTAAAAAATTAGAAACTTGCTAAATTAGAACTATTCAAATTTCTATGGTCTTCATAGTTTAATTTCCTGAAAACAAAAGGAAGAGGTGAGCACAAAGCTCAGTGGATCCTTTTCAAACAACCATTTTTCAAGTTCAAAATAATAACACATTTATATTTCAAACACTTGCAT
Source organism: Tinospora cordifolia (assembly GCA_030144865.1). Classification (NCBI taxonomy): domain Eukaryota; kingdom Viridiplantae; phylum Streptophyta; class Magnoliopsida; order Ranunculales; family Menispermaceae; genus Tinospora; species Tinospora cordifolia. The sequence continues at coordinate 257 of JAJIYU010007480.1, read as the reverse complement.
ACGTTAGGCGTTTCAAGCATCCATTTGTTTAAAGTTGAGCTTTTAGACCAAAAGGGTTTTGAAGCACTTGATGTTCTTAACAAAGTACCTCCTTAGAGTGAAATATGGCCTTTCTTAGCCAATTTCATTGGACTTTTGGACTTCAAGGACATTACCCACCAACCAAGTACTTTGGTCTTAAAACCATATGAACTAATCATATGAAAAGAACATCCATAGCAACCCACATGTGTGCTATGATGGTACGTGGTTATTAT